>SNQJ01S0017364.1:99826-129286 GCA_010110895.2 Picea sitchensis | reverse complement strand
CTCTGGGCATGATTTAATATGTGCATCATAACTTAGGCTTAGTTCTTTTTGTGAGCTTTGTGCACTGCTTCCCTTGCTTTTGTCAACATGGGGTTAGGAAATCACCTAAAACATCAGAATCATACATTTTCTTCGAACACCATACAAACTTTATTGAAATAAAAGGTGGCTAGCCTGTGTCGTATCCTACCTACCTACACTTTTAGCCCAGATTAAACTGTTGGACTAAGAGATTACTCTACCCTAGAGTTATTTGACCAAGATTAGACAGTTTGATCAAATTTATTCACTAACTAACCTTTCTACTTGGCTAAGCTTAAACAGTTTAGCCAAGCCTATTCACTAATCCTATCAACATCAATTCAAAAGGACCTGACCATGTTTAAATAGGATGGATCAAGTCATTGTTATTGCATGGGGTTTTGTTCATTTTTTCTTCTATGCCCTCTTTATTGTTTTTCTTTCTTTCTTTTGAAAATAATTTGCATGAATGAAATATTATTTGCAAGATGACATATATCAATGGTGAAAATTTTCCAGTCACCATATGATCCTATAAATTATAGGGTTATAACAGGTTCCTTTGTCGGTTGGTTGAGAATGCGATGGGATTGAGTATGTGAGATTTACTGAAGACGCATCAAAATAATTTCGGATTGGACAACAAGACGTTGAGAGAATGAGAATCTAAAAGGGAATGTTGAGACCATGGAATCCAACGAAGGCAGATATAGAGAACTGGTTGAAGACAAAGGAGATATAGTTTGTGTAGAAAGATAACAGAAACCTGACATTGGCACCATGCAAATATATGGGCAAGTACATATTGAACGACTTGCATGAAGTATTTTTCTGTGATTTCCCACATGTATTGCAGGAGTGGATAAAAAGGTTTAAATACAACCATCCTACAAATTGTATCAGACAAATAGAGTGGAATCCTGAAGAGATCGTGCAGTTACAACGAGTTGATAATAAGTTTACACATGCAGCAGATTTATGGTTAGACAACATTATTGTAGGAATTATCACATAATTTGCAATAGATACAACAAAGTCTTACAAAGCAGCTGAACAAAATTGATTGAAGGGACCTCGAGGTAGGTACATCATATCTTTATATACTTCTATTAATATATTACTATATAACAAAGGTGTAATGAAAATGGATTCAGACAACTAAACTTCCCTGCGTGCATGGGGAAAGGGGGGAAGCACTGACATGAGAAGGAGAAATGGAAGGAGAAGTGGATAAAGAAAAGAAGGAGGAGGCCTTGGACCCAATTATTATGGATGAAGAATAGCTAAAGTGGATCATGGAAACAACTGGAAAAACACGTAGTGGAGAACCCTACCAATATAAGGTGAACACTAAGAAGAGATCCGTATTCCTGAGGGAAGACTTGGAAAGTGATGAAGAGGTAGAGGATCTCTGGGATGTGGAGAAGATTGAGGAAATCCTACACGTGACATATGATAGGAAGACGAAAGGTCCAAGAATCAGGATATAAGGTAGTGCTCCTATCCATATCAGTTTCAGTGTGGAACCCATAAACCGATGTGTGACTAATACACCAAGAAGAACACCACCATTTAGACAACTGAATTTAGAGAGAAGGAAGCTAGTAGGAAGAAAATCTACACAAGGAAAACAACTGGGGGAGCCAGTTCATGAAGCATTGGTCAAGTATTTACACTGCACAGAGGTAGTAGTTCAACATTCAAGATGACATGACATGATCCCACCATTAGGTTACCAGAATTCAAAGGAGAGGTGTTAGAGGACCCGAAGAAGCGCCTGTTTATTTGTGAAAAGATCTGGGAAGCGAAACAAATCATAGGATAGGACACTAAAATTTCACAGTTATCCATCATGCTAAGAGATCATGCACTAGATTGGTACATGAGTTTAGTTGCAAACATTCCTCCAGGGACAACCAGGATGATTGGAGATATTAAAAAGCTATTAATAAATGAGTTCTATAATCCTAGTTCAGAAGATCAATACATGAATGCGATGATAGACATTAGATAGAAACCAGGAGAATTTGTATGGGAGATTGACCAGAGATTCAAACGATTGAAGGGAAAGATAAAATATGTCATGAAAGATATGCAACATAGGCATCTGTTCATCAATTCACTGCTACCACACTTGAAATACCTGTTGCGACAACAAAAGTTTTATACATAGGCAAAGGCTCTACAAGCATCCCTACAATTGGAAGAAAACCAATATCAAATGATAGATCCAACCATAGGGGAGCTGAAGGAAGATATGAAGAACTTAACATTCCAGCTAAACCAAAACAAAGGTAAGGACAAAAGAGAAGTTGTTTGGTGTACCACATGTAGGACATAATGACACCATAAGAGTGAATGTCCAAAATTCGCGCAGTACATGGCAACATGAATTCCAAACCTGTTGCCAATAGGAGGACTATGGTGTGATATATGTAAGAAACAAGGGCATGATTCATATCACTACCCAATGATGCAAAAGTAACGACCAGTACCTAAGAGTTCATATTGCAACTTTTTCAAGTCAGTAGGCCATGATGAAAAAGATTGCAGAACCATGGAACTCACAAGGGAAAGACCATCAAATATGTACAAGGTGCATGAGGAAATGATGACCGGGCCAGCGACACCATAGTTTAACCAAGTCCCAACCCCATATAACACTCTACAACAACAATATAACATTGTGCAACTGCAATACAATACTGCACAACCACACTATAATCCCGCACAGTATAACCAACCGCCTGAGTAGAATGCACCATGAGGGGATTGAGCTATATACAGAGGTGGAGGAAGAGAAAGAGGAGGATTTGGAAGAGGCATCAGATCAATGGTATGCCACGATTTTCAACAACTGGGAAACTATGCAAGAGAATTTCCACTTCTGCCCATGATGTGTATGTACTATCGTGCATCAGATCATGACACAGAAGAATGTTCGACACTATTAGGGAATATCTAGGAGAAGATAAATCAGAACAATCTGAATTTTCAATGGATTTCGATAGAAACGAGGGATGAAGGAAGAAACATCAACATAGTTACGTGGGGAGGAGCTAAAATAGGAAACGATGCAGTATGACAAGAGACAGTACAAAACCAATTGGTGAAGAAGAATGCCAAACCAAAGAAGCAGTTTGATGTGTATAAAGAAAAATGAGATATTCAAGTAGGATAGAAAATAATTCATGAAGCCAGACATTGCATCGACATCAATTGCACAACATAATAAGGAAGTACTAGCATACGAGATTCCTCCATCGCTGGATCACACCAAAGAATCACAACCCCTAGGACAAGTAATTACGATTAAGGTTTTTTTGCAATCATGTGTTAAAATACTAAATGATCCATCCTCTATTAAAGTATTACAAAATATTCTAGAAAGATGTAGCATATAGGCATAGGAAAGATAGAACAAAATAGTTAATCATCAGCATAAAAGAAGGAGAACAAACAAATAATTCAGATTGAATGCCAACATTGGACATTTCAACATGGAAGATATTATACTGGATTTAGGATCCAATTAAATGTATTACCTAAGAATACATGGCAATGTATGGGAGAACCTACATTAGGAAATTCACATGTTCAGCTGAAACTAGAAAATCAACACAAAGTTCTACCAATTGAAAGACTAAAGGGAGTAGAAATAGAATTGGATGGAGTGTGTACTAAAGCCAACTTCGAAGTAATAGAGATAGTGGATGGCACATCAACTTATCCATCATTTCTTGGATTGGATTGGACGTTTGAAAATCAGGCCATAGTCAACTTAAATACGAGGAAGATGACATTCAATTCAAGAGAATACAAAGTCATTACGCCATTGGACCCATCTGAAGGGGAAAGGTTTGTATAACCTACTTGCTTGGACCTAGAGGAAATTAACCAGTTGTACAAAACAACCGTGCGCTAAGAATATTATGTGAATTCGACTGTAGATGGGGTACTTAGTTGAAGAAGCATCACCTCATGTGCGTTAGACGCAGATATGGGCTTAGAAAATTGGCAGTAGAGGTTACACGAAGTCTCCACAAGAAGATGTGCAAGAATAGACTGCGCAGTAAGATAGGTAGGTATGAAGATAAGAGAACCTCCTAGCTTCCATGGGGTGAATGAATTAGAAGCATTCTTAACATGATATGAAGATGAAGTGTTAGAAAATCATAGGCTCTTAGCCCTATAAATAGCACTCAAGGAAACACCTGCAAGATGGTGGGGTGTGCACAAAGAAACAATTAAGGATTGGTACTAATGTAGGCGATTACTGCGCATCAGTTTTGGATCAGAAAAGGAAAACAACTAGCTCCAGAAATATGATGGAAATGGGGCACCAGTAGAACACTTGGAGAAGTGTAGAACACTATGGAGAATGACACCACCATAGGAATGGTCTCATCATTTTTTTCACACATTATAAGGGATCCCAACAAACTGGTATACAAACTAGGAATTGCACAGAGGAACTACAAACTGGACAATATTACAGTAGAACTTTACAATTGCTTTCTCATTTGAGCATGAGAACCACAACTTAGACTCGCCACTGAAACAAATAAGAGGGGTGATATTCATTAAAGAACCAGAAGTTGAATTCATGACAGAAGAACAACAACAAAATATACAAACAGTAAAGGAACTACTTTCATGTTACCATGTGCAGGAAGAAGCACCAGATGAAGATGACCCACGAAATATTCAAATTCAGGAAGTTGAAGGAAAAAGAGAAGTGGAAGGTCCACCTTTGGAATCATAAGTATTTGATGTGCCGATCAAGGTGAATAAATTCAACATTGGGATAATTGAGAATCCCAAAGTGGTCAGCATTGGAGACTATTGGGATGAGAAAATGGTGGGAAGCATAACAGAGTTACTGTGTGAGTACAACGACCTTCTCCCAACAACGTTCACATAAATGAAAGGTATATATGGAGAGATAGGTGAAATGAATATACCTCTCCGAGCTGAGGCAAGAATGATCAGAAAACGAGCATAAAGACTAAACCCTATATATAAGTAAAAATTCAAAGCCAAAATCGATAGAATGTTGGAGGCTGGAATCATAGAACCTGTAGAGGAATCTAAATGGGAAGACCGATGGTATTTTAGGAGAAAAATAGGGGGGGATAAGGATATGTGTCAACCTGAGGAAGATGAATAATGTGTGCTTACATGACCCATTCCCTACTCCTTTCACAGATGAGGTGTTGGAGAACGTAGGAGGACATGAAGCTTATTCATTCACCGATGGATTCTCAGGATACCATCAGATCAAGATAGCCCCAAAAGATAGATATAATACCACTTTTTCCATGGAATGGGGATCCTACCAGTACAAAGTCATGTTGTTTGGACTGAAGCATGCACCAATAATATTTTCCAGCGTAGTCATAGCCGCATTCAAAGAATTCATCCACCGGTTTCTAGAGGTATATCCAGATGATTGGACAGTCTATATTCTATTGAAAGACCATGTAGGGGTGTTGAGGATGATGTTAGAAATATGTAGGCAGTGTTAGATATTGTTAAACATCAAGAAGTGCATCTTCAGAACACCCTTTGGGATACTATTGGGCCATATAGTATGCAAACAAGGATTTCTAGTAGATCCTTCCAAGATTGCAGTAATTGTTAATCTACCACCACCAAAATCAGTCCATCCATTAAGAGAAACATTGGGACACACAAGATACTATAGGAAATTTATAAAAGGGTATGCAAAGATCATTGTGACAATGGATAAATTGTTAAGAAAATACAACAAGTTTTAGTGGAATGAGGACTGTTAACGAGGATTGGACACCCTAAAAGAGAAGATGGTAACCAAACTAATACTAGTATTCCTAGATTGGGAAAAGACATACCACGTGCATCTAGATGCATCAGCCATAGCACTTGGAGCTATTCTGGTGCAACCAGGATTAGGAGAATTGGACCATCCTATAGAATTCGCTAGCAGAAAAATGTTAGAATCGAAGGAGAATTACAATACCACAGAGAGAGAAGACTTAGCTATGGTCAATGCATTTTAGAAGTTCAGACATTATTTATTGGGAAAACATTTCAATATGTTCACAGACCATTCAGCTCTCAAATACCTCGTCAACAAGCCAGTGTTGGGGGGCATAATTTGTAGATGGTTATTGTTATTCTAGGAATTTGACTTTGAAGTGATAGTCAAACCAAAGAAGTTGAATGTAGGACTTGATCACCTGTTGAGGATCAGTAATGGAGAGGAACCTACGAATCTAGAGGACAAATTTCTTGATGCATAGTTATTTTCAGTTCAAGTAGCTGATGAATACTTCACAGACATCATTCAATACTTGAGTACAGGGACTGCACCACAAGACTTCAACACTGCATAGAAGAACAATCTGGTAGTTAGGGTTTCATACTATCAGTTGATTTCTAGACACTTATACAAAATGGGTGTAAATAGCATCTTGAGAATATGTGTGCTAGAAAATGAAATACCTAGGATTTTAGAAGAATCCCATGAGGGAATAGCAAGAGGACATTATGCAGGAAAAGCTACTTCACAGAAGGTATTTCACGCAGAACTATGGTGGTCAAATGTTCACAGAGAATCAAAGGACTACTGCCAGAGACGTGATGTATGTCATAGGGTTGGTAAAATGAATAGAAGGGAATCAATGCCCCTTAGACCACAAGTAACCTTGTAGGTATTTGAAAAATGTGAAATAGATTTTGTGGGACCAATTAACCCACCAACAAAAAGGTGAGGAGAGAGGTACATTATTACTGCAACAAAGTACGTAACAAGATGGGAAGAAGCAACACCAGTAAAATATTGCACCACAAAGACAACAACACACTTCTTGTTTGAGAAAGTGATCACTAGATTCAGATGCCCAAGGATTTTGATGAGTGACCAAGGCACTACTTCATTAAAAACACTATTAAGGCTATGAATGAGGAGTTTGAAGTTTAAAATCAAAGGAGTAAACCATATCATCCTCAAGAAAATGGAACAGTGGAAGCCTTTAATAAGATCCTCGAGAATGCACTGACAAATATCTGCAATGTTAATAGGGATGATTGGGACTTGAAGATACCAGTAGTATTGTGGGCATATGGGACCACATGCAAAAAATTGACAAGGAAGACACCATTCAGGTTGGTGGATGGGAAAGAAGCAGTGGTGCCATTAGATTTTTTGGTACCTAGTCTATGCGTAGCAACAATTACCAACATGATAGAGTGAAGCACAGTACAGGAAAGGCTAAGTCAACAGATGATCATGGAGGAAGATGAGATTCTAGTAGGGTTTCACCAAGAAGTACATAAAGCAAGGGACAAACCTTGGTATGATAGACACATCAAGAAGAAAAATTTCAAGGAGGGATACTTAGTCTTGGTATATGACAATAAATCTCTTCAACACCTAGGGAAACTCATAATGCATTGGTTAGGACCATATGAAGTAAAGACTGTCACAGATGGGGGAGCTGTACAATTGAAGGATTTAGGAGGAACAAAAATCAAAGGGATTTTCAATGGGAGTTGACTAAAGTTGTATAGGGACAATTGACCTCATAGAACTTAAAAAAAAAACAAAAAAACTATGCGCAATAAAGGGGTTACCATGCCATGTTATCACCATAAATGTTTTTAGATGGTATCCAAGTCTCGAAGTTTTGGCGAAGGGCTCTGTCACTAAGGAGATATGATATCTTAGAGGACCAGACTATATCTGGCTGCGTATGGAAAAATATAGTAGAAATGTGAAAGGTAAGACTCGGTGGACCATCAATCTTGAAAGCGACGTAGATTAACGACCAAGGCACATATCGACGATTGAAGTAGCGTGAAATATAATCAGTCGAGGGCGGGACAACGAAAACTATCGTGGTTTTATCCGTGGATGCGTGGCACCTCTAGAGGTACATCGGGGTGAAAATAAGTCTGAGTAAAACCACTTTCTCCAACCCTTGATGTCAAGATTTGTTGGGTCAAGGTGGACCATCGATCTTGAAAGCGGCTCGGATCAACGACCAAGGTACATATCGACGATTGAAGTAGCACAAAGATGAATCAGACGAGGGTGGGCCAGGGAAAAATACCGTGGTTTAAATCATGGACACGTGGCACCCTCAGAGATACATTGGGGTGAAAAGCGGTCTGCCTAAAATCGGTTTCTCCAACCCTCGATGTCGATAGGAAAGTATAAAAGGAGGACCCTCCAACATTATTTTATGATTTTTTAAAGCATTAAAACATTCAAAAATTGGTGCAAAGCATCCATCTGAAACCCAAGCCCAGAACTGAATCCAATTCGTGCTTCCTTCGCTGCTTAATAGGTATTTTTCACCATGGCCGCTAATCCTGTTGTTTTATCTGTGAATGAACAAGACATCTCCTTCAGAGAAGAAGCCCTAATTGATAGAGACTCTGAGGTTTTCAACACAGAGATAATAGTTTCACCCATTTTTGTATCCAGATCGAATTTGTTAGACAATGTCAGAACATGCATACCTTTCCTCAAAGAGGCTCAAGCCTCCATCACCCCTTATGTCGTAGAATTAGTCTTTCCTTTCCTTGAATTTGTAAGATGGTGTGTAGAGCGATATTCTCATGAAGAAAGAGTCATTCTAAATAAATTAGGGTGAAAGGTTTTATGTGAAATAGACAGTCCATTGCTTCGACACACCCTCAGTATACCAGAGTCCTCCCCCACAGTGTCATAGCCCTTCGAGGAACATAAAATGATCATGATCTATAGCGAACTCCCACCATAAGTGAAAACCCTTTTTATGCAGACCATTGTCAAGCATGGAAACCATTCAGAGAGTCTGTTGTTACCTTCTAGTGTAAGTGTCATGGTCATCGAAGTCCACTGGGCTTGTTCTATGCTAAGTCAAATATTAGGATTGGACAATGACAAGTTTGTGGTAAAAGTCATGTTAGGTTTCTTGTTAACTTTCTTTCTATCTGGTCAGTTGCTCTATGTCAGTTTTGATAAATTTATTGTTGACAATATGCATCAACAACTGGTTAACTTCAATTCATTGAAGCACTTCAGATACCACACACACTTGTTGAGAATGTTTCTGGAATCTAAAAAATTCGAATTTCCTAAGACTGTATTTATTTCAACTGATTGTAAAAGGATCACCATGCTTATTTTCATCAACAAGATTATGTCCAGGGTGTACAGTCTTATTTTTGGTTCAAATCTGCCAAGGGTTCTAGAGGAAATGAAAGGCTCTTTGCAACCAAATCCAGAGAACAAGATAGGAGACTGGATGTTGTTCATCAAATCTACTGTGATTTGGATATATGGCTGTTAGGAAGGACCTTATCTTTTACCATCCTTTCTAACTCCAAAAATCTTTGCTTTGGAGTTCATAAGACAAATGATCATCTCAGAGACAGATCATTTTTTGAAAACACACAAGGGTTCTAACTTAAAGTTTCCTTTCATAGTTGGACCCTTTGTGGTAAAGAACAAGTCCTGTTTGCCTCATATTCAATCCAAACTCAGTGAATTGAGGTTCACACAGTTGTAGGGGAGGATATATGATCCGCAACAGATGATATCAAATAGGATATTGGAGAGAAGACAAGGCCCCTATGAACATGAGCATGTTGAAGGATTCGACAAGCTAGCCAATCTAGAAACCTGTGTAGATATGGAGGTCACTCTACGGCATGATCAAACAACACATACAGAAACAACCTCTCATTAGAGCCTAATACAGAAACCTTCTCCTAGGCTGGTTGTCAAAGCTCCTAAAATTAGTTTCTATAATAAGAGGAGCAGTTGAGAGGCCCTGGGTGCCAGTACCCAGTGAGATACTATCAAAAAAATGAAAATCACATCATCCTCTCAAATAGTCGACTTGGAAGAAGAAGATCCCAAAAGGAAAACATTCATGGAGATGGTGGAAGGTGAAACCAAGAATGAAGAAGCTGTTACAGGAAGCATTCCATAAAGTGAAAGCAACTGAAAGGTTTTTAGCAACAGGAAACACATATTTAGCCAGACACCTGGGGCCATTTATTAGTCCAAGGAAGATTTAATGAACTAGTATGTTGTGAAGGGAAGTATGGACAAAAGAGAAATAAGGGACATGTTTCTCAAAGTAGAGAAGATCTCCCAACACAAGACTTCATTTCTCTCAGTGACGGATGTGGAAAGAAAGATGTTTAACATAGCAGTGGCTGATGATGATAAGGTTTTTGAGATCAAAATGCACTATGAAATTATTGGTGCCCCTAACAAAGTAAAGTTCCACAGGACTGTCAACAACATGCTATATTCTGATTATCTGAGCTTAGGTATGAGGGTTGCAAGATTGACAATGCATGGAATCAAAATAGATGGAAAATTGAAGCAGGAAAAGGCGTCCAACAAAGCGTGGATGATACAGGTCAAAAGGTTAGAATCTGAAGGCCCTCAAGGGGTAAAAGATTCTCTGGATGAGAAAGATAAAATGATCCAAATACTAAATAAAAACATGAATATGTCCCCTATAGATCATCCACAGACAGCATAACTGACTGCTTTGGAACAGGAGAAGGAAACATTCAGACAAGAGGCACTCAATTACAAAGCTAAAGTGTTGTAGTTGGAAAAGGAGAAAGATAATTGGTCACAAGCATAGGCATTAACATCAGATCTGGCTGTCATTGTACCTACTAATACAGAGGCTGGATCAAGAACTAAGGGTTTAGTCCAAGTTATGTCCTAGGTAAGCTTAAAAACAGGGAAGAGCAAGGGTCTCAAAGAGGTCATAGAAAATTTGAAACAAGAAATGAAAGTGAAAGATGAGAAGATGGCTCAACTCCATAGAGATAATCAAGATTTACAAGAGAGAGTGAGCAAGCTGAAATCTAGGTTAAAAGGAAAAACACTATTATAGGGATCCAAACCTGTGATATGGGACACTATTGCTGTAGAGGCTGCTAAATTCAGGGTTTATCTGAATTTTATAAATGTCAAAGACAATGTGGCTGTTACGGCGAGGAGCAGGTGTACTATCGTTAATGAAGTATTAGCCAAGAAACCCTCAGAATGGGCCCAAAATGCTATTGACTTGTTAAATTCTTTTCCAACTGCTGATCTCCAAACTATCGGGGTAAAGGAGAGGACTACGTTGATCATTTCGGCTAGGAGGATCACCGCCAAGAACAATCTGCCTAGATTGGTCCATAACAAAGATATGCAAATGGAGCACAACATACAGGAGTTTAAGAATGCATTTGAACATTTTTTCATCAAAGGCCTCCCATCATTTTGGGATGGAAAAGGTTCATTATAAAATCAAACAGATTACAATTCTCTTCTCATTTAGTGTAGAATGGACCATTCTAAATTTGAGGCTATGGAAGAAAGTCTGAAAGGCCCAAGCCTGGTAGAGTATTTGTCTACAGACTTTGAAATAATAAGTTCAAAATAGTGAAAGTTGGTCTGTTGAATATGTCCTACGCCACATGCATTGACTTGGATATTTTTATTGAAGAGATGATGGACTACGAGATCCCCTCTGACTCACAATGGAAGGAAATCGTGCGGTTGGGTAAGACAAAATGAAGTTTCCCCGGAACCAGTAAATGATTTCCAAGTGTCATCAAATTTGTAGATTTGACAGAGGATCAGATTGAGACAGATGTTGCGAAAGAAGCTGAACAGTCAGAGGAATCCTCTTTGGTTTTGAAATGTCTTTTTTTTCAATCATTGTAAATCAATTTCCATACCGAGACTATCAGTTGAAATTATTATAATCAGTTTTAGAAGCTGAAACATTTCAATTTCAACCATTGTAATCAAATTGTATAAATACTGGGATACTTGAATGAATTAATGTTGGCAGAAGTGCAAGGGAACCTTTTGTTGCTGTAAACTCTATTGTAATTTTCTGAAGCTGAATTGAATATATATGCAGAAGCTTTCGAAGTCTCTATGAAAATATTCTAATGGTGGTGATATGAGCTTTGTCTTCCTTCATTGTATGTATTCCTTGTGATATTTTATTCCATTTACATTTTCTTCTATTTAAATTGGAGAGTTAAAGGCCCATAATTCATCTTATGATGCTCTTGGCTTAAGCAATTTAAACTATGTGATTGTCTTCTTAACTAATTCATAATTCATTTAAGTAATGCTCTGATGTAGTTATTTGTTTTCTCTATCTTCCTACACTCTACTTAAATTTAAGAATAACTTAGATTCATCGCCTCAATTTTGCCTTTATCCTATGGAGAGTTATACTAGTTGATCATTGTTTTCATTCACTTTTAGAATTGTGACTCCATAGCCCTGAGTGTTTCTCCTGTTCATTGCCAACAATTTTATTAAAAACGCCCAAAACAAACCAAATTTAGCCAATGATTATCAAAGAAATATCAAGTGACATGAGAGATCCCTCTCTAATTTGTGTAGGCTAGTGCCTCATCTCTAAATTTGGTTGAAAGAGTTACCTCTGTCATTTTTCTATCAGTCAGACAAAATTTACAGAGTGCTAACATTTTGGCGTCATTGTCGAGGATGAAATTGAAAAAATATTCCCCGGGAAAACTACTTAAAGCTTTAGTTTGATCCCTGAGGGTGAGAGTGGATTAAATACATTATTGGATGAGATTATTTTTACCCTGGATACTCCATTAATCAATGACCAGTTGCACCACACCGTGTGAGATAGAAATCCTCGCTCCTAAGAAAGTTCACACCAGGAGAAATCCAGACCCAGAAGCTGCAATCCATGTGTCTGACCCTGAGAAGATTGTACATAGGAGAAAAGAAAGGCCTGTAAACCTAGTGTTGTGTCCAGATTGATATCTATCTTTGCGTAAGGACATAGTGACTAGCATTGAAATCCTTGAGTTTGACATGAAATGTGAACAATCCCTGTTCAAAACTAAGTCTGAATCTTGTTTAAGCGAGACTATATTTGACGAAAAGAGATTCCAAGATCTAATTTTAGCCACATCTTCCAAGCCTATAGTGACCCCTTCTCAGAACCAATGTCCACTCTGACCCCTCACAACATCTATGGAAGCCATATTTTCTCCCCTCATACTGCTCGCTCAACTACATGATCTGCCTCAAGATTACAATCTGAGGATCAAATTATATGATGTCGAAGGTAACATATTAGCCCAAAAACATCTAGACTGGTTTAATGATTTCATAGACTTGGAAGAAGTGGACTTTGAATATGTGAAGATGAGGCTATTTACACAAATCCTTGTAGGAGATGTAAGCAAGTGGTTCAGATCCCTTCCAGCAGGTAGTATCATAGATTTTGAAGCCTTTGAAACAAACTTCCTTGCAAACTGGGGGAATAAGAAAAATCCCCTTTGGTTGTTGACCCAGTATAACAATATGAAGAGATCACCCGATGAAATGGTGCATGAGTTTTCAGCTAGATTCATGAAGGTATATAATGCTATTCCTGATGAATTAAACCCCCCCCCTAAGGTTTCTCAACTGAAATATGCCAATTCTTTTGAAAGTGACTTTTTATTATTATTAAGAGAACGAAGATCTTCCACATTGGACGATATGATGACCGATGCCATAGAGGTGGAAGTGAACCTAATGGCTTCATGGAAGATGAAAAATAATTATGGCAGAGACACAAACAGAGATCAGGATAAAGCACAACCTTCGACATCACAAACATCAGAGGAAAGATTTGAAGCAATGATGAGAAACATGGAGCGGATGATGGAAAGAATGACTCTAGAAAATAGGCCTAAACCCAGAGAACAAGCTGATGGTCCACCCAAAAATTCGAGAAGACTAGCTATTCCACAAATTAGACAAAGATAGCACAGAAATCAAGGAAATCAAGGGAATCAAGCAAATCAAGAAGATCAGAAAAATCAGGGAAATCAGGCAAATAAGGGAAACCAAGGAAATCAAGGGGAACAAAAAATCATGCCTCCCTTCCAAAATAATTATGTGAATGAGGATTATGATGGATATTTAGAATATAACATGAAATAATGTGATGACAAAGAAACAAATTTTTTTTTGACCAAAGAAGAACATGACCAGTTCATGGATGCAAGTGAGATCATTTTGCAAGATGAAGAGGAAAGGGTATCAGTAGAAAGAGAGAATTATGAGACTAGATTGAAAAACACCATCATGCAGTTCTAAAGGAAATATAACCTCCAAAATCAAAAGGTAACCGCAAACCCTCCAAAGGGTAATCCCCTAAAGGGGAATCCCTCCAAAGAAGCTTAGAACAACGTGCCTTCTTCTAGTCAGACCAAAAAAGATTCTGTTGCAAAAGATTCAGTTGCGAAGGAATCCACTGTGAAATATTCTGTTGCAAAAGATACTGTGGAAAAGGGGAAGAAAAAATAAGAATCCTAGAAGAAATTATTGACTAGGAAAGAAATGGTCACCAAAGAGGTAGAAAAAAATCCATCCTCTTTTGATTTCAAAAGTGAAATGGAAAAGATAAAAATTTAGGTACCATTTAATGAATTGATTAAGAATAGTGAGTACATAAATCAAATCATCAAGATGATTAAGATGGGGCAAAAATATGACAGCCTGAACATACAAGATGATCACCCAACCATATTATTCGGAGCAAGAGTAGAAGAAAGAAGTGAGAACGAAGAAGTTCCTCATTTTTATGTCAGTTTGAAGATCCATGACATGAATCTACACAATGCTATGCTAAATTCTGGAGCATCTCACAACCTGATGCCCAAAGTGGTCATGGACCAACTGGGGCTTGATGTCACAAGACCTTATAAAGATCTATTCTCCTTTGATTCAAGAAAAGTGAAATGCCTTGGCATGATCAAATATCTGGTGGTGTCTTTGGCACAAATCCCAACGAAGAATGTGATTATGGATGTAGTGGTCGTTGATATCCCTTCAAAGTTTGGCATGCTATTGTCCAGATCATGGGCTGTAAAATTGAAAGTAACTCTCCAGATGGGTATGTATTATGCTACTATTCTTGTCTTTGGTCAAGACAAAAGACTATACAGGGAGGTTTTTCTTAAATACATGGCCATCAATAAATCATAGCCTAACAATCATCCTATATATTCAGTGGAGACTGAATTAGGATCTTCCATCTTCTTCAATGACCTGTGCTCTGAAGAAGAGGAAACATAAAGACTTATGGATGACAAAAATGATCTTAAACAACAGATGGAGGATCTTTCAAAACAACAAGATGATGCAGAGGACCAGTTATGGAAGATGAATTTCGATGGAGATGCCTGTAGAGAAGGAGATGGATCTAGTGTATGGATCAACCACCCTAAAGGAGGCTCAAAATTATGTTCCTACAAAATTGTTTTTGAATGCACTAATAACATGGCTGAATATGAAGCGTTGATAATAGGATTGAAATTTTTAGAAGAGATGGGTGCCAAAAGAATTGTTGTAGATGGAGATTTTGAGCTAATTATAAATCAAATCAAAGGCATCTACCAAGAAAAATAACCTAGCTTGAGGGCGTATAGAATATGGTACTAGAACTCCTTGAGAAATTTCAAGGATTCAATCTTTCAACAATTCTGAGAGAACAAAATCAGGTTGTCGATGCCCTGGCCACTTTAGCAGTAGTCTTTAAAGTTCCAATTTAAAAAAGATACAAGGTGGAGGTGAAGTACAAGCCAAAAATACTAGACAATATGAAGTACTGACAAGTCTTAGAGAATTACAAACAGATAGAAAGCTTACTCAAAATGGAGAACGAGTTCGAGAATTTGAACATTGATGATGAATATTGTGATGATGAGATAGATGCAACCGCTTTCACGAAACAAGGATATTTTGACAATCATATTGTTGGCAGAGATATCATTCAACTAAAGAGTAACATCATCCCCAAGGGCCTGGTTCCATTAGAGAAACATTTTGATAACAATGATGTAGCCAGAAGTCCGAAGATAACAATAAATGAAGGGGATGTGGAACATTGCAACATTGGGACTCCAGAGGATCCAAAGATCGTGAAGGGGTCCATAAGGCTTAGCCATAAAGTCAAAGAGAGGTATTTCAAATTAATGAAAGAATTCCATAATGTTTTTGCTTGGATCTATGATGATCTAAAATTCTATGATACAAGTATAATTCAACATGTTATCCCAATTAAAGAAGATCACAAGCCATTCACACAAAAATTAAGAAGAATAAACCCTCTGCTGTTACCATTGATAGAAAAGGAATTAAAGAAACTGTTTGAAGCAAAAATCATAGTGTCCTTGAGATTTTCCAAATGGGTGGAAAACCTGGTATTGGTCCAGAAAAAGAGTGGAGAAATTAGGTTGTGTGTAGACTTCGAGAATCTAAATAAGGTGTCTCTAAAGGACAACTAGCCATTTCCTAAAATGGATCATATTCTACAGAAAGTAGTGGGATCTCAAAATATGTCAATGCTAGATGGTTTCTCTGGGTATAATCAGATTATGTTGCACCTTGATGACCAGGAAAAGACTACATTTACTACACCATGGGGAACATTTATGTATGCAAAAATTCCTTTTGAGCTTATGAATATAGGGGCAACATTTCAAAGAGCTATGGATATAGATTTTTCTAATGAAAGGGATAAATGCATTGTTATCTACCTTGATGAAATTACTATGTATTCTTCCTCAGATGAAGAACACCTCAAGCATCTCAGAAGGGAGTTTGAAAAATAAACAAAATTTGGCATGCCACTAAATCCAAAAAAGTCAATTTTTTCCATGGAAGAAGGAAAGCTCTTAGGACATATTATTTTGAAGGAAGGGATAAAGTTGATCCCCAATAGAAAAAAGGGATATTGAAGGGATATTGAAAATCGACATACCCAAAAGCAAAAACGAGGTACAATATTTCTTGGGGAAAGTAAACTTTCTAAGAAGGTTCGTCCCAAATTTAGCTAAAATCATAAAGCACATCACCAATATGCTAAAAAAGGGAAATGAAATAAAATGGATCCCTGAAGCAAGAAAGTCCTTTGAACACATCAAGGTGGCATTGACAAAGGCTCCTGTATTAGCTAGTCCAAATTTTGAGAAAGACTTTGATGCAGGAGCATCGTAAGCGGCCAACCAAGCGAACATGAAGGCGAAAGACAGCTGGAAAAGCACTAGCGCACRTTTTTGAAATGTTTTGTAAAATTAATGAAGCAAAAATTAATGTGATAGCTGGAGGGGAGCGTACTTACATTTATGTCAAGATATTGTGAACAGACCTTGAGCATTGCTCTGGTCTATAGTATGTAGATGCATTTATGTGTAGTTAATGAAAGTAGGTAGATTTGAATTCATATATTAGACAATTTAAAGAGTAGGAGGGAAAACGGATATAGACACCATCACCCTTGTATCATTGTAACATTATGATCATTAAGACAGAACAAAAGAAAGAGAAATGTAGCATAGAACTGAAAAGAAGAACCCATGTACAAGAGCTTTGAATTAATATATGAAGCTTTGAATCAGATTCATAGTGTTATGATGTTTTCTGTTTATACATGTTGAATGGTATGCTTACAATTATTTTATTCTCTCTGTTTATGCATTTGTTTCAATGCTGTGTTGAATGTGTTATTTCATGTTAAGTATATGAAGTCTGAGAGAGAAGGAGAATGAGTTTCAATTGTTTCTCTTCCTGAGAGAAGTTCCTGCAAGGAGTGCAGTGAACCGTCCGCAAGGTGTGCGTTGACACGAGTCTGAGTTTTATCTCATAAATATCAGGAGAGATACCATTGTTCTCATTCCAGTAGAAGTGCAGGTGAACAAATAAGTTGTGCAAGGTGTGCGTAGGCTAATTGAAGCCTTAGAATTTATCAACTAAGGTTGAAGAGTGAAGGACTGCTATTGCCAAGAGTGCACAGAGTCGAAGAATCAAATACACATAAGTATTTGAAAGATTGCTATAAGGAGTGCATGCAGGAGTCCTTTTTGAGACTTAATTTCACAATAGAAATATTAGGAGGATCAATGCCTTTGAAGTATTCAAAGAAAGATGAGGAGTTGAATCATCGTGCAGAAGGTTAAGTTCTGGTGAAAGAACATTGGCTCATTTCACAGAGATTCTTGAGGAAGAAATCGAACGGTCAAAATTATCCATGGAGAACTCATGAAGTCGCGAGGAATGTAGGATCCAGAAGAGTTGCAGGGTGGATAAGGGCTGGACAAACCCATTACGTTGGTTTCAAGATTCAACGTTGACCATTGCTCGTGACCGTCGAGTCGTCAAGATCATTTCGAAAAATCGGGGTTTGTAAGTCTGGAGTGAAAGCCACATCCCTTGGTCACTCGAACTTCTGAATCACGAAATGGATTATCGTGTGTGAAGACGAGGCATAGAATTTTTGGTGCTTCGAAATTTTAGAGTTTGGCATGTTGGGGGTCCTGATGACAAGGAGTCGAGGCATAGTGGAGAGAAAATCCCAAATTCGTGAGTTGCGAAAGGAATTGGCATGAATTTCAGGATTTTGGCACTTCGGGTGTTGGGAAGCAGAGGAGGTAGCGTTTTGGATCGAGAGTTTTGAACTCCCGGTACCCGGAAGCCCGAAATAACGTGGGCCATCAGATCAAAAGGGAGGCTACTTGTTGTTGATTTCGTAGAGGTGCTATTTCATAATTCAGTGTTTCAAAGTGATAGAGGAACAATTGTCGAAGGGTTGTTCAAGTTTCGAAAGCCGAAAATCTTGAGTGGACAGGTTGCAAAAGTCCACATCAGAGATAGAAGATAGTGGAGCGGATAGGTGGCGTGTCTTCATCAAATAGGCGGAGCCAAACCTTGTTGAATGTTTCGGGTTTTTGGAGGTTGAAGATCCAGGAGTCTTGCATCCATATTCGCGAAATCACAAAGTCCGAAACTCTGAATCAACAAAAAAGTCCCGTTAGGGAGCTAGCCTTTGCTGAACGCATCAGGGTTTGGCATTTTGATATTTCTGAAGACAAGAGGTCAGGGTTCCTTGTTTCAAAATTCTCAAAGTCACGAAATGTGATATAGCTGTGGAGGAGGATGCGGCCAAATATTTCGGCCTTTCGACATTTCAGGTTTCGGTGGGTTGAAGAGCCGGAAACTCGACAACAGAAATCGTGAAATCGCGAAAGCCGAAGTCCTGATTTGACGGAGGGCACGATCTTATTATTTGGTTGATGCCTTGTGTTTGATCACACGAGGAATACTCATAAGGACCTATGGATACACCATCGTGTGTGTGAGGGATTCCCTGTGGGGGAAATCTAAGAATCAATCAGACTCAGTAGGGTAGATTTAGAACGATCCTAAGCAGATCTCGGCCCAAGGTTCGGGGGTGTGCATCAAAGTGGTATCACAGCCTAGAAAAGGTTCTTTTCTTTCTGTAGCGGAGAAAAGAGGAACATTTTACAGCCATGCCACCGAGGAGAAGAGATAGGCCAATGCCTGATCCAGTAGTGGAAAAATAAATGCATGAGTTACGTGCCAGGCTTGATTCCATGGAGACAACATAGAGGCGCACAATTGACACTGGAGATATTAGTGAAACTAAAAGTGAAAATGAAGCTGGACACGGAGGAGAAGAAATTGCAGTCAAAGATGCTGCGGATGAATGCCTATTCAGGGCTATTGCAAGCATAGGTGCCAGAGCAAAAATGGAGATTCCCATGTATGAGGGAAACTTGGATGTTGAATAGATTCTAGACTGGATTAGACCTCTAGACAAGTACTTTGACTATGAGGATGTCGAGGAAGACAAGAAGGTCAAACATGCCATTACTAGACTTAAAGGGTATGCAACACTATGGTGGGATGAACTGCAGGCTGACAGACACTGCAAGGGTAAGAAAAAAATCAAAAGCTGGGATAGAATGGTTGCAAAGATGAAAGCCAAATTTATACCCAAGGATTATCAAATCACTCTGTTTCGGAGGATGCAAAATTTGAGACAGAAGCTGATGTCAGTAAAATAATACACTGAAGAATTCTACAAGATAAACATCAGAGCAGGTCATCGGGAAAGCGATGATGAAAAGGTTTCCAGATACATGAATGGTCTGCGATATGACATTCAGGATGAGATGAGCATGATGACACTTCAGAATGTGGAGGATGCTTATAAGATGGCTCTGAAAGATGAAGAGAAGCTGAGACAGAATCAAGGTCAAAGAGGCTGAGGTAGAAGTCAAGCCAGAGGCAAAACAATTTCCCAAGACAAAACTCAAAAATCTAAACAAGAGGGGAAGAAACCTCAGACTCAACATGAGAGAGGAGGAAGCTCACAGAGAGGGTAGTATGCTGATAGAAATACTTTTCTTTGATATAGAGGAAGAGGAAGAGGCAGAGGCGGTGAAGTAAAATGCTTTGTCTCTGGGAAGATCGAACATAAATCCTATGAGTGTCCAAATAAGAAGAAAGATGGTGGTGAAGCTCACATTGTTGAAGCTTAAGGATGGAATGTTGAGGCAGAAGACACTGAGGGAGGAAGATACTTGATGATGAGGAAAGTTCTCTTAACGCCAGAGAAAGAGGCATAGAACCCAACCCAAAGAAACAATCTGTTTCGGACTGCTTGCAAAACCAAAGACAAGGTATGCAAGGTCATAGTGGACAGCGGTAGCATAGACAATCTCATATCTACAGAGATGGTAGAAAAGCTAGAGCTGGAGACTGTTGTACATCCAAGCCCATACATAGTTTCATGGTTACAAAAAGGACATCAGGTAAATGTCACTAAACAGTGTTTAGTTGAATTTAAAATAGGAGGATATAAGGATGAAATATTATGTGATGTCAATCCCATAGATGTTTGTCATCTATTATTGGGTAGACCGTGGCAATATGATATAAACGTAGTTCATGATGGGAGAAAGAACACATACACCCTGGAGAAAAATGGTAGGGCTCACATGTTGTTTCCAATCAAGAACCAAGAAGTGAAAACATAGGTGAGAAACACTGTACTTCTCATGAGTGGGAAGGAACTTCTTAATGAGGTTAAGAAGGAGGAAGACACACAATTCATTGTAGTTAGGAAACCCAAAATTGTTTTGACCAATACAAGGATAGATGATTTACCAGAACAAATCCAGAAGTTGCTGGAAGAGTTTGTTGATATAGTAGTGGACGAACTACCTTGTTCATTGCCACCTATCAAAAGTATAAGCTATCACATCGATCTTATACCTGGATCTAGTTTACCAAACAAAGCTGTGTAGAGGTTGATGCCGCAGGAAAACGAGTAAGTCAAGTGACAGCTCTAGGACTTAATGGACAAAGGATTGATTCGAGAGAGCTTGAGTCCATGTGATGTTCCGACAGTGCTCAGCCCAAAGAAAGATGAAGGCTGGAGAATGTGTATAGACTCAAGGGAAATCAATATGATTATGATCAGATACAAGTTTCCATTGCCAAGGATGGACAAATTGATGGATTTCTTGAGTGGAGCAAAGCTTTTTTCAAAGATTGATTTGAAAAGAGGGTATCATCAAATTCGAATGAGAGAAGGTAATGAATGGAAGACAACATTCAAAATGAATGAGGGGCTCTATGAATGGCTTGTCATGCCATTTGGCTTAATGAATGCACCTAGTACTTTCATGAGGTTGATGAACGAAGTCCTGAAGGATTTCATTGGGAAATTCATCATTGTATATCTTGATGATATATTAATTTTCAACAAGACAGAAGCAGAGCACTTAAAGCATTGAACTGCAGTGATAAGAAGATTACAACAAGAAAAATTGTTGATTAATGTGAAGAAATCATCATTTATGAGGACATAACTCATTTATTTGGGTTTTGTTATCTCTGCAAATGAGTTGAAGATGGATCCAGAAAAGGTAGATGCAATTAAGAATTGGCCATCACCGAAAAGTGTGTTTGAAGTTCGAAGCTTCCATGGTTTATCAAGTTTCTACAGGAAATTCATCCGAAACTTTAGTGGAACCAACACACCAATGATGGATACGGTGAAGAAAAGACACAAGTCTTTTCACTGGACATAAGAAGTAGAGAAGAGCTTCAACCTACTGAAGAAGAAAATCACGGAGCAACCAATTCTGGTTTTGTCGGACTTTAGCAAGACATTCTAGGTCAAGGGTGACGCGAGTGGATTTGCAATTGGAGTGGTCTTGAGCCAAGACAACAGGATGATCACATATTTCAGTGAAAAATTGAATGAAGCAAAGATCAAGTACTCAACATATGACAAAGAATTCTATGTAGTCATACAAGCACTGAAGAAATGGAGACATTATTTGGTTCCTAAAGATTTTGTTTTGTAAAATGATAATCATGCTTTACAATTCGTGACTCAATAGGAGAAGTTAAACCAAAAGCATGCTAAATGGGTTGAATTCAAGCATAATTTTACTTTTGTGATTAAGCATATTTATGGAACTGCTAACAAAGTTGATGATGCTTTGAGCAGGAAATGTTTGCTTATGCAGAAATTTAGATTCAAGACTTTAGGCTTTGATAACCTCAAAGAAATGTATAGGGATGACCCAAATTTTAAGGAGGAATATGAGGAATTTGAGAATCCAATTCTTAGGGACAGAAGCTAATGGACCGAGTATATGATCCAGGATGGGTTGTTATTCTGGGGCAATCAACTATGTATTCCAAAATGCTCCATGAGGGAGAACCTGCTGAAGGAAAAACATAGTGGAGGATTGGCTGGACACTTTGGTCATGATAAGACGTCCTCAAAGTTGAATGGCTCATATTTTTGGCCAGGGATGAGAACAAATGATAAGATATTTGTGGACAGATGCAGGATTTGTCAGTACACAAAAGGGAAAAGGTAGAACACAAGCTTATATCAACCATTACCCATACCATAAAGGTCATGGGACGCAGTGAGCATGGATTTTATATTGGGACTACCAAGAATGCAAAGAGGATGTGATTTAGTCTTTGTGGTAGTCGATAGATTTTCAAAGATGGCACATTTCATACCATGCCAGAAAACCAGTGATGCAACTCATATTGCGAACCTATTTTTCAAGGAAGTCGTTAGACTTCACGGCTTGCCAAGGAGTATCATTTCTAATCGAGATATCAAGTTCGTAGGACATTTTTGGAGGACCTTATTGAAAAAGATGGGGACAAACTTGTCTTTTAGCTCAACATATCATCCTCAAACGGATGGGCAGACAAAAGTCATGAACAAGAGCTTGGGAGATTTTTTGAGGAGCTTAGTGACTGAACACCATAGTCAATGGGATCACATCCTACCATAGGCCGAATTTTATTATAATGATTCACTCAACAGAAGCACAGGGCAGAGTCCATTCTAGATTATATATGGAATGTAGCCAAGGGGAGTTTTTGAATTGAAAGATTCAGAAAAAAATGAATTTAGGAGTGCTAGAGTAGAAGACTTTGTAGAAGGAATGAAGAAGCTTCATAGCCAAATTAGGGAGTGATTGTAGAGTACAAGTCAAGAATACAAGCGGAGATCAGATCAACACAGGTGAGAAATTCAATTTGAAGTTGGTGATCTGATTCTTGCACATCTGAGGAAGCAAAGGTTCCCAAGGGGAACATATAGCAAACTGAAGATGAAAAAGGTTGGACCATGCAAGAGGTCATGAACAAGAGTTCATGAAAATTTTCAAGCTAGGGAGTATGATGCAGGAGCATCGTAAGCATCCAGCCAAGTGAACATGAAGGTGGAAGACAACTAGAAAAGCACCAATGCATGTTATGAATTCAATGAAAGTAGGTAGATTTGAATTCATAGATTAGACATTTTAGAGAATAGGAGGGAAAATGGATATAGACACCCTCGCCCTTGTATCATTGTAACATTATGATCATTAACATATAACAGAAGAAAGAGAGTTGTAGCAGAGAACCGAAGAGAAGAACCCATGTACAGGAGCTTTGAATTAATATACGAAGCTTTGAATTAGATTCATAGTGTTATGCTGTTTTCTTTTTATACATGCTGAATGGTATGCTTACAGTTGTTTTATTCTCTCTGTTTATGCATTTGTTTCAATGATTTGTTGAATATGTGATTTCATGTTAAGTGTATGAAGTCTGAGAGAGAAAGAGAATGAGTTTCAATTGTTTCTCTTCCTTAGAGAAGTTCCTGCAAGGAGTGAAGTGAACCGTCCGCAAGGTGTGCGTTGACAAGAGTTTGAGTTTTATCTCAAAAAGCTCAGGAGAGATACCATTGTTCTCATTCCAGCAAAAGTGCAGGTGAAGCACATAAACCGTGCAAGGTGTGTGCAGGATAATTGAAGCCTTAGAATTTATCAACTAATGTTGAAGAGTGAAGGACTTTTGTTCCCAAGAGTGCACGAAGTCGAAGAATCAAATACACATAAGTATTTGAAAGATTTCCGCAAGGAGTGCGTGTAGGAGTCCTTTTTGAGACTTAAGTTCACAATAGAAAGCTCAGGAGGATCAACACCTTTGAAGTATTCAAAGGAAGACCGAGAGATGAATCGTCACGCAGAAGGTTAAGTTCTGGAGAAAGAACATTGGCTCATTTCACAAAGATTCTTGAGGAAGAAATCAAATGGTCAAAATTCTCTGTGGAGAACTCGCGAAGTCGCGAGGGCCGTAGGATCTAGAAGAGTTGCAGGGTGGATAAGGGTTGGACGAACCCATTACATTGGTTTCAAGATTCAATGTCGACTGTTGATCATGACTGTCGAGCCGTCAAGATCATTTCGGCAAATTGGGGTTTGTAAGTCCAGAGTGCAAGCCACATCCATTGGTCACTCGAACTTCCAAATCGTGAAATGGATTATCATGTGTGAAGATGAGGCGTAGAATTTTTGGCGCTTCAAAATTTCAGAGTTCGGCATTTCGGGGGTCCTGACGACGAGGAGTTGGGGCATAGTGGAGTGAAAATCCCGAAGTCGTGAGTTGCTACAAGACTTGGCATGAATTTCTAGATTTTGACACTTCGGGTGTTGGGAAGCAGAGGAGGTAGCATTTGGGATCGAGAGTTTCGAACTCCCGGTACCTAGAAGCCTGAAATAACGTGGGCCATCAAATCAAAAGGGAGGTTACTTGTCGTTGATTCCATAGAGGTGCTATTTCAGAATTCAGGGTTTCGAAGTGAGAGGGGAACGATTTTCGAAGGGTTGTTCAAGTTCCGAAAGACGAAAATCTTGAGTGGACAGGTGGCAAGAGTCCACGTCAGAGATAAAAGACAGTGGAGTGGACAGGTGGCGTGTCTTCATCAAATAGGTGGAGCCAAAACTTTTTGACCATTTTAGGGTTTTGGAGTTTGAAGAGCCGAGAGTCTGGAATCCGGATTCACGAAATCACAAAGTACAAAACTCTGAATCAACGAAAAGTCCTGTTGGGGAGCCAACCTTTGTTGAACGCATCGGGGTTCAACATTTCGGTATTTTCGAAGACAAGAGGTTGGGGTTCTTTGTTTCGAAATTCCTAAAGTCGCAAAACGTGATACGACTGTGGAGGAGGACGCGACCAAATATTTTGACGTTTTGGCATTTCGGGTTTCGGTGGGTTGAAGAGCCGGAAACTCGACAACAAAAATCGTGAAATCACGAAAGCCGAAGTCCCGGTTCAATGAAGGGCGTGATCTTATTGTGGTCAGGAGATTTGGGTGATGCCTTGTGTTTGATCACATGGGGCATACTCATAAGGACCTGTGGATACACCATCATGTGTGTGAGGGATTCCCTATGGGGGAAATCAAAGAGTCAATCAGACTCAGGAGGGCAGATTTAGAGTGATCCTGAGCAGATCTTGGCTCGAGGGTCGGGGGTCTGCATCAGACTTCATACTATTCTCTTTTTCCTCAGAGCACACAATTGCAGGTGTATTACTCCAGAAGGATGACCAAAATTTTGAGAAGCCCATAGCATACTACAGTAAGACACTGAGAGATGCTCTTTGAAATATGATATCATGGAGAAGCAAGTGTATTCTTTGGTCAAGGAATTAAAATAATTTAGGGTTTACATTCTACATTCACATACCATGACTTATGTTCCCAACAACTCAGTAAAGGACATCTTGACACAGCCTGATCCTAAAGGGAAGAGCGAAAAATGGATTGCAGTACTGTTAGAATACGATCTTGAAATCAAGCCCACAAAGTTGATTAAAGGATAGGGACTTGCTAGATTGATGGCACAAACAAACTGTGAACTCTTGGGAATAAACTTCACTACAGATCTGTCAGAAAATACAGTAGAGGAAGAAAGGGCGACTCCACAAATATCTCAGAAGTTTCTTGACTTTGTATGGTGTGTAGATATCATTTTTGTGTTGAAAAATGTGCAGGCTCCTCTTGAATATAGTAAAACAAAAGCTAGATTCTTGAAATTGAAGGAAACAAAATTTTGTATAGTAAATTAATTGCTATACTGGAAAGACCCAGGGGGAATTTTATTGATTTGTTTTATAAAATAAGAAGCAGAGAAAAACATCAAAGAGTTCCACAAAGGTGACTATGGAGGTCATCATTATTGGAAGCTGACTGTGCACAAAATTTTGAGAGTTGGTTTTTATTGACCTAGCATTTTTCCTAATGTTTATAAAGAAGTTTCAAAGTGCCATGAATGTCAAATATTCTATGGAAAAGGAAAATTGTAGTCTCTGACATTAAAACCCATTTCAGTAGAAGATCCTTTCAGACAATGGGGCCTGGATTTTATAGGAGAGATACATCCACAGTACTCAGCTCAACACAAATGGATCCTGACTGCAACAAATTATTTTACTAAGTGGATCGAGGTTGTTCCCACTAGACATGCTATTGATGATGTTATCATTCGATTCCTAGAAGACAATATCATGTCTATATTCGGATGCTCGATCAAGATTTTAGCAGACAATGAAACGATCTTCAAGTCTAAAAAAATGGAGGAATTTTGCAGTGATTACAAAATTACCCTTGGTCATTCCACGACATATTATCCACAAGGGAACAGGTCGGATGAGTCTTCGAATAAAAGCTTGGTCACAATCATCAAAAAATTGCTGCAAGAGAATAAAATCAATGGCACAAAAATCTCATCCATGCATTGTGGGTTGACAGGATATCCCCAAAAAGATCTATTGCCACATCCCCTTTCTAGATCGTTTATGATACAAAAGCCATATTTCCTACTACATTGGGATTGCTGGTAATGAATTTGTTACAAGAGCAAGAAGTAGAAACAAATGCCAGTCGGAGAAGAGATGATGAGCTCTTCAACGTACAACAGACCAGAGAAAAGGCCTTAAAAAACGCTCAACTGCGTCAAGACAAGATCAAAGAAGATTTCGACAGACACACAAAGCTGGATAACTTTGATCCAGGAGACTGGGTGCTGAAATGGGATGCCACAAATGAAGATAACAGAAAACATGGGAAGTTTGATCACCTGTGGCTGGGCCCATTCAAAATTGCAACTTACCACAGAAGCAACGCCTACTTATTACAAGAGAATAATGGAGAACTCACTGGAGGAGGGCATGTGAATGGCAGGTTCCTCAAACATTACATTGTTTGAAAAATAATCACCCTGCCATTCATTGTACATAACCATTTTGTATTCTTGTTTACACATGAAAGTCAGAATAAAAGAAGCATATTTGAAGACTGAGGTGAATGCCCTGAGCTATGCTGAGTAGATTTTGAGTTTTTGAATAAAGGCCAACGGATTTAGATCACACAAATAGATTACAGCCCAATGGATAGGCACTTAGTCTACAATTCTTTGCTAACTCATAGGGAGGATAGCATCCCCATTTGGATCCAATGTTATCACCATAAATTTTTTTAGATGGTATCCAAGTCTCGAAGTTTTGGCGAAGGTCTATGTCGCTAAGGAGATATGATAATTTAGAGGACTAGGCTATATCTAGCTGTATGTGGACAAATGCAGTGGAAGTGTGAAAGGTAAGACTCGATGGACTGTCGATCTTGAAAGAGGGCCAGATCAACGACCAAGGTGCATATCGGCGATTGAATTAGCGCGGAAGATAATTAGTCGATGGTGGGCTGGGGAAAATAGTCATGGTTTTATCTGTGGACGCGTGGTGCCTATAGAGGTACATTGGTGCGAAAATCAGTCTGACTAAAACCACTTTATCCAACCCACGATGTCAAGAGTTGCTAGGTCAAGGTGGACTGTCGATCTTGAAAGTGACCTGGATCAACGACCAAGGTGCATATCGACGATTGACGTAGTGCAAAGATTAATCAAACGAGGGTGGGCCGAGAAAAACTACCATGGTTTAAATTGTGGATGCATGGCGCCCTCAGAGATACACTGGGGCAAAAAGTGGTATACCTAAAACTGTTTTCTCCAACCCCCGATGTCGATAGGCAAGTATAAAAGGAGGACCCCCCGACATTATTTTATGATATTTTGAAGCATTCAAATGTTCAGAAATTGGCGCAAAGAATCCATTTGAAACCCAAGCCCAGAACTGAATCAGATTCATGCTTCCTTCACCACTTAACAAGTATTTTTCACCATGGTCGCTAATCCTGTTGTTTAATCCATGAGTGAAAAATACATATACTCCGGAGAAGAAGCCCTAATTGATAGAGACTTTGACGTTTTCGACACAGAGATAACAGTTTCGCCCGTTTCTGTATCCAGATCAAATTTGTTAGACTATGTCGGAACACACATACCTTTCCTCGAAGAGGTTCAAGCCTCCATCACCCCTTATGTCATAGAATTAGTCTTTCCTTTCCCTGAATTTGTAAGCTGGTGGCCAGAGCGATATTCTCATGAAGAAAGAGTCATTCTGAATAAATTAGGGTCAGAGGTTTTATGTGAAATAGACCGTCCATCGCTCTGACACACCCTCAGTGTACCAAAGTCCTCCCCCACAGTGTCAAAGCCCTTTAAGGAACAAAAAATGATCATGATCTATAGAGAATGCCCACCAGAAGTGAAAACCCTATTTCTGTAGACCATTGTTGTTACACATTATTTTCGTCATCCCTATGACTGTTAATGATGTAAACCTATATGTTTCCTTCAGAGGAGTCAGTGGCCTAGGTTCCTAAAGAAAGAAGGAATATGAACTTTTCTTGAGAAAAGACGTTGCATTCTCCTTTGTAACAACCCTATTAAAGAGGATGTTCGCAGGTTGCTATATAGGCAGGGTGTGAAAATGCATGATTTTCGTAGGCTGCACCATAGCTAGGTCACGAAGTGTTCGCAGGTTTCTATATATGCAGGGTGCGAAAATGCTCATACGTGGGAAAAACGAGCATCTTCTCGATGCTTCTAGAAGGAGAAACTTCCATGGTGAGGTGGCATCCAAATGGTTTGGATCTTACTCACTTTCATGATTTAGTGGGATCATCCTAACCTCCTCAGCTTATCCTCTTCAACTTATAAAAGGAGAGGAGCTCTCATGGAGAAAGTTAGCTTTTGGGATTAGCTTGGATTGGATTGAGCTTTGGATATTGTTAGCTTGGCTAGATGAGCCATTTTGTCAAGATAGATTGTGAATATTATCAGATCTATGCTCTCAAAATTCTTGGAGTG
>SNQJ01S0017364.1:65131-92856 GCA_010110895.2 Picea sitchensis | reverse complement strand
TGTTAGCTTGGCTAGATGAGCCATTTTGTCAAGATAGATTGTGAATATTATCAGATCTATGCTCTCAAAATTCTTGGAGTGGAAGTGTGTGGGGAACAAAGGATAGTTGGAAAGGACCTTACGAAATCAAGGCCATGGTTGTAATCTCTCTTTCACATTTAATATGATACAATAATATGATTCTTTCCTATAAAGGTTGTTGTGTTTTATTGTATGATTCCTTTATCACATACATAGGTTTATATCGAGTTTATGCTATTACTATCACTTTTGTTGGTTGCATTATTTTGCAGGATCATCATTGTATGAGTGTTGGAACGGAGCTAGGATGGTGATGGCGACAGGAAGTGACGTTTAAATTGTATGTCACCTATCCCTCTTTAGTTAGTAAATTCAATATTTAAAACTTAAGGAAAGCGTCATGTTTTGGTGTGTTTTGTTCTAGATCTAGGTGGATCTAGGGAGATCAGTTATTGTCTGCACCTACCGATTTATCCAATAACAATTGTCAAGCTTGAACACCATTCAGAGATTCTTTCATTACTTTCCAGTGTAAGTGTGATGGTCATCGAAGTCCAGTGGGCTTGTTCTCTCCTAAGTCAAATCTTAGGATTGGAGAACGACAAGTTTGCGGTAGAAGTCATGTTAGGTTTCTTGTTAACTTTCTTTCCATCTGTTCAGTCGGTCTGTGTCAGTTTTGAAAAATTTATTGCTTACAATATGCATCAACAACTGGTTAACTTCAATTCATTGAAGCACTTTAGATACTACACGCACTTGCTGAGAATGTTTCTGGAATCTAACAAAATCGAATTTCCTGAGACTGTATTTAATTCAACTGAGTGTAAAAGGATCACCATGCTTATTTTCATCAATAAGATTATGTCCAGGGTGTACAATCTTATTTTCGGTTCATATCTGCTAAGGGTTTTGGAGGAAATGAAAGGTTCTTTGCAACCAAATCCAAAGAGCAAGATAGGAGATTGGATGTTGTTCATACAATCTACTATGATTTGGGTATATGGCTTTCACGAAGGAACTTATATTTTACAAGCCTTTTTGACTCCCAGAATCTTTTCTTTCTAGTTCATAAGACAAAGGATCATCTCAGAGATAGAGCATTTTTCGAAAACACACAAGACTTCTAACTTAAAGTTTCCTTTCATTGTTGGACCCTTTGTGGTAAAGAACAAGTCCTGTTTTCCTCATATTCAATCCAAACTCAGTGAATTCAGGTTCACACAGTTGTATGGAAGGAGATATGATCCACATAAGATCATATCAAAGAGGAGATTGGTGAACAAACAAGGCCCCTATGAACATAAGCATGTTGAAGGATTCGATAAGTTAGCCAATCTAGAAACCCGTGTAGATACGGAGGTTACTCTACGGAATGATCAGATAAAACATACAGAAACAACCTCTCAATAGAGCCCATCACATAAACCTTCTCCTAGGCTAGTTGTCAAAGCTCCTAAAATGAGTGTCTATAATAAGAGGAGCAGTTCAAAGGCCCTGAGTGCCAGTAGTGAGTGAGATACTCTCAAGAAAATTAAAATCACATCATCCTCTCAAATAGTCAACCTGGAAGAAGAAGATCCCAAAGGGACAACATGCATGGAGATGGTGGAATATGAAACCAAGAATGAAGAAGCTATTACAAGAAGCTTTCCACAAAGTGAAAGCAGCACAAAGGGTTTTAGCAATAGGAAACACGTATTTAGACAGACACCTGGGGCAGTTTATTAGTGCAAGGAAGACTTAATGAACCAATATGTTGTGAAGGGAAGTAGGGCCAATAGATAAATAAGGTACCTGCTACTCTAAGTAGAGAAGATCTCCTAGCATAAGACTTCACTTCTCTCAGTCATGGATGTGGAAAGAAAGACGTTTAACATAGCAGTGGTTGATGATGATAAGGTTTATGAGATCAAAATGCACTATGAAAATATTGGTGCCCCTGACAAATTAAAGTTCCACAAGAATGCCAACAACCTGCTATATTCTGATTATCTAAGCTTAGGTATGGGGGTTTCAAGATTGACAATGCATGCACTCAAACTAGATGGACAATTGAAGTAGGAAAAGGCATCCAACAAAGCCTGGATGACACAGGTAAAAATGTTAGAATCTGAAGGCCCTCAAGGGGTAAAAGATTCTTTGGATGAGAAAGATAAAATGATCCAAATCCTAAAGAAAAAGCTGAAGATGTCCACTACAGATCATCCACAGACAACATAACTAACTTCTTTGGAACAAGAGAAGGAAACATTCAGACAAGAGGCACTCAATTACAAAGCTAAAGTGCTGCAGTTGGAAAAGGAGAAAGAGAATTGGTCGCAAGCACAACCAATAACATCAGATCTGACTATCATTGTACCTACTAATACAGAGGATAGATTAAGCACTGAGGGGTTAGTCCAAGCTATTTCCCAGGTAAGGTTAAAAATAGGGGAGATCAAGGGTCTCAAATAGGTCATAGAAAAGTTGAAACAAGAAATGAAAGTGAAAGATGAGAAGATGGCTCAAATCCACAGAGATAATCAAGATTTACAAGAGAGAGTGAGCAAGATGAAAGCCAGGTTAAAAGGAAAAACACTATTATAGGGAGCCAAACATGTGATATGGGATGTTATTGCTGTAGAGGCTGCTAAATTCAGGGTTTAACTGAATTTTATAAATGACAAAGACAACGTGGATGCTACGACTTAGAGAAGGTGTACTGTCGTTAATGAAGTATTAGCCAAGAAACCCTCGGAATGGGCCCAAAATGGTATTGAATTGTTAAATTCTATGTGAACTGCTGATATCCAAACTATTAGGGCAAAGGATAGGACTGCGTTGATCATTTTGTCTAGGAGGATCACTGCCAAGAAAAATCTGCTCAGATCGGTCCAAAACAAATCTATGCCAATGGAGCACAACATACAAGAGTTTAAGGATGGATTTGAACAATTGCTTATCAAAGGCCTCCCATCATTTTGGGATGGAAAAGGTTCATTATACAATCAATAATATTACAATTCTCTTCTCATTCGGTGTAGAATGGACCATTCTAAATTTGAGGCTATGGAAGAAACTTTGAAGGGACTAAAACTAGTAGAGTATTTGGCTACAAACTTTGAAATTATGAATAAGTTCAAAACTGTGAAAGTTGGTCTGTCGAATATGTCCTATGCAATGTGAATTGACTTGGAGATTTTGATTAAAGATATGATCGACTACGAGATCCCCTCCGACTCACAACGGAAGGAAATCGTGCAGCTGGGTAAGACAAAATGTAGTTTCCCGAAACCAGTAAATGATTTCCAAGTGTCGTCAAATTTGCAAATTTGACAGAGGATAAGATCGAGACAGATGTCGTGAAAGAAGCTGAACAATCAGAGGAATCCTCTTTAGTTTTGAAATTTCTTTTTGTTCAATTATTGTAAATCGGTTTTCATACCGAGACTGTCAGTTGAAATTATTATAATCAGTTTTAGAAGATGAAACGTTTCAGTTTCAAACATTGTAATAAAATTGTATAAATATTGGGATACTTGAATGAATTAATGTTGGCATAAGTGCAAGGGCACCTTTTGTTGCTGTAAACTCTATTGTAATTTTTTGAAGATGAATTGAATATATATGTAGAATCTTTTGAAGTCTCTATGAAAATATTCTAATGGTGGTGATATGAGCTTTGTCTTCCTTCATTGTATGTATTTCCTATGATATTTTATTCCATTTACATTTTCTTATGTTTAAATTGGAGAGTTAAAGGCCCAAAATTCATCTTATGATGCTCTTGTCTTAATCAATTTAAACTATGTGATTGTATTCTTAACTAATTCATAATTCATTTCAGTAATGCTCTGATGCAGTTATTTGTTTTCTCTATCTTCCTACACTCTACTAAAATCTAAGAATAACTCAGATTCATTGCCTCAATTATCCTTTATCCTCTGGAGAGTTCTACCGGCTGATCATTGTTTTCATTCACTTTCAGAATTGTGACTCCATAGCCTTGAGTGTTCCTCCTCTTCATTGCCAACAATTTTATTAAAAACCCCCAAAACAAACCAAATCTAGCCACTGATTATCAAAGAAATATCAAGTGACATGAGAGAGCCCTCTCTGAGTTGAGCAGGTTAGTGCCTCAGCTCTAATGTTGGTTGAAAGATTTATCTCTGTCATTTGTCTAACAACCAAACAAAATTTCTAGAGTGCTAACATGCCAGACATCAAAAGATATAAAAAAAGGGGTAGCGTGCCAAACAGAGAATGTTCACCTGCACTCGAAAATGTCAGTGCGACAGAGAAAGTGTAGTATCCCCAAGGCCGAGCCCCGTTACAGATCATGTCATATGCAAAAGAATTGTAAATATGTTCTATAGGCTGGTGAGCCAAATTTTGAATAAGTTGTAGGCTTATGAGTTTTGTTAGGCCAGGGGAGCCTAAGTGTTGAAGGCCAGGAGCCTGTGATATACTTGTATGTATGCAGGTCAATTAATAAAATGTACATACCGCCAGTGCAGGGTCTTGAGGCAGACCCTTGATGAAAGAGTGATGGGGGCCCGAGCATCCACCGGAAGTGGAGCAAAGGAACCTTCTAGAGAGTGGAAGGTGGGAAAAGAGGCTGATAAGGAGTCTAGGGAGGCTAAGTATGAGGGCTTAGGCACAGGAATAATATTACAATATTATTTCCAAAAGAGCCATGTGCACATTATTTTAACTAGAGTTCTTTGGAAGGACTGAAGTGATTTCCCAAGTGTGGTGGAGAAGAGGCGTCTGAGGAGGGAACATCACAGTTCCAGGGGTGACAGTGTCAACCACTGGTGCATGCAAATATAAACCTTAAGCTGAACCGTGGGTGGACACTGGTCTCCATTCTGAACGGAACCCACAGTAAATGGAGGCAGTCGACCTCTACGAGATATCCTAATTCATAAAAGCCGGCTATTAAGTCATGTTTTCAAATGGAAAAGCATACAACCCTCAGAATACCTGGTTATCCTGCAGGCGATAAAGCCTGTGTTTAGTGGGAGGAAAATGTGTATTACCACATCCCGAGGCTGTGAGTGCATTAATGCAGCTCTAAGAGAACCCGTGAATACCTCTATCTTGAATTAAGAGCACATGTGAATTTACGGAAAGAGTCTTGCATTATTCGGGAAAAGGTGGCGAGCTTTGTCATTCAGATTCTGTCCCGAACTTCGTGAGACGATTCTGTGTTGTTGAACCAGTGGGGAAACCCGTGTTCATTTTCCCACGTTAATTTTGTTGTGACCATGATCTGGGTAATGTGGGGCTTATTTGGCTTGTGAGCGTCTCTCTCTAGGTGTGAGAGTGCGTAGAGGAAGGAGAAGACTCTTGGAAGGAACCCTATGGTGCCATAGAGCCCAAAGAATTCTAGTCCAGTCTATTCCTGTAACCCAAGAGTAGGGGAAGTAGCAGTAGAAGAATGTCTAGGTAATGAGAGAAGTGCTCTCTGGGAACAGAGCAGGCATGTGGGGAAAGAGAGATCATGCGATGAAATAGGATATTCTACAGGAGGAAAGCTTCTTCCTGATGAATGTGTATATAATTGTCTTCCCCGTAACCTCAACCTGAGTCTAGATACCTTGCCTTGGGGTGGAGACTCAGTCCCAGGCTAGAGAGGTGACCCTCATTGATTTGACAAGCAGTGTGGTCTAAAATTTAGAGAGGTTAAATTAAGGCTGCACTAGTTAGTGATTTCTCTGACTATTCAAAATGGATATATCTGATTAGCCACTTTAATCACCTGACTTGAGCATGAAGTACTCTGTTTATGTATCATGCTTTCCCTTTGTGTATCTAAATTTGTTGTTGAATGCTATGGTTTCCTTAATTGCAGGAGTGAATTATATCTTTTACTCTGAGATTTTATTATGTTTAATTGTGTAAATGCATGTGGTTATAATTCTTGTATCAATTATGTAAGCATTCATGTATAGAATGGTAATTGAGGAGTTTGAGCACAGAGTGAGTGGCAAAGGGACACTACAAATTGGTATCGGAGAAGCGAAGGTTTCGACCATGTGGCCTACAAAGTCTCTGCAACCATGATGGAAGCGATCCTTTCAGACCCGAAAATGTGAGGAGAAGTTGGGCTTGGAATGGCTGTCTAGGATATATTGAGATTGTTCCGGTCGTCCCATTCCATTCCATTTCCATTCCATCCATCCTCCATTCCATCCTGTCCATCCTTCCATTCCATTCCATTCCATCCATCCATCCGTCCATCCATTCCTCCATCCTTCCATTCCATCCTCCTTCCTTCCTTCCATCCATTCATCCATCCATCCATTCCTTCCTTCCATTCCATCCATCCATCCATCCATCCATTCCATTGCCTTCCATCCATTCCATCCATACATCCTCCATCCTTCCATCCATCCTCCTTCCATTCCTTCCTCCATCCATCCTTCCTTCCATCCATCCATTCCACTGTCCATCCTTCCATTTGTCCATCCGTCCATCCTCCGTCCTCCTTCCGTCCATCCTCCGTCCATTTCCTCCATCCATCCATTCCATCCGTCCATCCATCCATCCATCCTCCATCCATTCCTTTCCTCCTTCCGTCCCTTCCTTCAATCCATGTCCTTCCTTCGTCCATCCATCCATCGTCCATCCATCCTTCCATCCATTCGTCCTCCATCCGTTCCGGTGTCCATTCTTCCATTCATCCCTCCATCATCCCTCCTCGTCCATCCATCCATCCATTCCATTCATTCCTGTCCATCGTCCATCCGTCCATCCATCCTCCCTTCCACTCGTCCATTCCTCCATTTCGTCAGCAGACCTATGATCGAAAGTATTTTTTTGATCAGCCAAACTTAAATGCCGGACAAATTAGATGGCTGGAATTTTACGTGAATATGACTTTGATATCAAGTATCAAAGGGAAGGACAACAAGATGGTTGATGCACTTTCAGTGAAAAGTGCATGAATTACATTTTACAGCCATTAGCATGTACAGAGCCGAGTTGAAAGACCGAATTCTTGAAGGTGCAAATGCTGATTTACGGTCACAATCTTGTAACAAAACTCTGTGTGAGAGAAAGTCCACCGAGGCAGAAAGGTTATGCCTTGGCCCGATGGTCTACTTCTATATAAAAAGCAGAGTGTATGTACCCTGTGTGAGAGAATTGAAGCGGCAATTCTAAAGAAATGCATAATGTGACTTATCTTGGACACTCTGGATACCAAAGAGGCGTGGCGTGATCCAAAAGAAATGATATTTTGGCGCGGTATGAAGAAGGAAGTTATGAATACATGCAGCCATATGTATGGAATGCGAGAGAAGTCAAGGTTGACACGGACACCCGGCCAGCAGGGTTGTTACAGCCTTACCTATTCCTGAGTAGAAGTGGGAGGTGATAACCATGGATTTTATCATAGGATTGCACAGAACAAATGCATGACATGATTCAATCATGGTGGTGGTGGACAAACACTAAAGCTGCCCATTTATTCCATTGAAAACTCCTGAGCGGATATTTAGCGATACCTTTTAAAGAAGTTGCATGGAATTCCCTAAGACAATTGATACGATAGGACGAAATTCACTTGAATTTTGGAAAGAATTTCAAGGATTAGGAGACAATCCTGACTTTAGTCTGTTACCATCCGAGTCAGATGGGCAGGCAGAAAGAATTAATCGAATAATAGAAGATATGTTGAGAATGTATGTGATGGATAAAACCATCAAAGGTGGGAAGACTACTGCATTTGGTAGGAATTTGCCTACAATAATGGGTACCATGCATCCACGAAGATGAGCCCATTTGAAGCACTTTATGGGAAAAAGTGAAACACACCGATGGTGGGATAATCCAGCCAATGAGCTTGATGGTTGGAACTGAACTACTCAAGGAGATGGAAGATCAAATGATCAAAATCAAGCAATTTGAAAGTTACACGAGGATGAAATGAGGAAAGAGATTCTGGCTGATAGTACTTGAGAACCCATAGAGAATTCAAAGTGGGTGACCATGTTTTCTGAAAGTGAAAACTAACAAAATTTCCCTAAGGTTGGGAATTTAAACCAGAGTTGGCCCGTAAGATTTTATTAGACCACGTTTATGAGATCCTGGAAGGATCGGGCGATTCATACATGCTTTCATTACCGCATCTATGGTATTGCATATTATGTTTCATGTTTCTTGCTTAAGAAATATATGCACAGTGCTAATCATGTTATCGATTGGAATATGTTTCAGGTGGAACGGAAGGTATCTACAGAGGAATTGCATCTGTCATCTTGAAACTTGAGGAAAAAGCGACTGAGTCGAACCATAGAGCTTATAAGGAGTCCGATGGACACAATGCAGTCTGAGATGCGACATGGGAGCATCTGTTGAGATATTATCTTGGACAAGAGTACCATCTTTTGAAAATTTTGGAGAGCAGCAGAAGCTGATGTAAGTTGCAGGGGCAGGTAAGAAAAAATAGGGGAGGAGGATTGCTTAAGTATCCCCAAGGCCGAACCAGATTGAGATCATGTCCTTATGCAAAAGAATTGTAAATATGTTATATAGGCTAGTGAGCCAAGTTTTTATTAAATGTTCTTCATACATATAAGTACAACAACAGGGTCTTGGCCTTCAAACACTTAGGCCAGGAGCATGTTGATGTAATTTTATGTATGCAGGTCAATTAATAGAATGTACATACCGCCAGTGCAGAACGACCAAGATGAAAGAGTGATGGGGGAAACATCCTGAAGTGGGCAAGGAACTAAGTGGAAGGTGGGAAAAGGGATGAGTAAGAGCCTAGGGGGCTAAGCCTGGGGGGCTTAGGCACCGGAATAATATTTTAATGTTGTTCCAAAGAGCCATGTGCACATTATTTTAACCTAGATTCTTGGGAGAAGTGATTTCCCAAGTGGTGGAAGAGACGTCTGGAGGGAACACATCACGGTTCGGGGTGACAAGTTTCGACCTTGGTGCATGCAAATATAAACCTTAAGCTGAACCGTGGGTGGACACTGGTCTCCATTCTGAACGGAACCCCACGATAGTGGAGCCAGTCTGACCTCTACACGGATATCTAATTCATCATAGGGAAGTATTAGAAATTACATGTTTTCGTGGAAAGCATACGACCTCTCGAGAATACCTGGTTATCTACGGAAGGCAGTAAAAACTGTGTTTAATTAGGAGGAAAATCGTGTATTACCTACATCTAAATTTGTGATTCTATGTACATCTCTAAGAGAACCAGTAAGATACTCCTATCTTGAATTAGAAACTGTGGCCGAATTTACGGAAAAGTCTTGCATTGTTAAAGGAAAATTTGGCCCGAGCACATGGATGGATTCCTGTCCCAAAGACTACATTGTGAGACATTAAATGTTGTTGAACCCGGGAAACACGTGTTCATTTTCCCGATTGGTACATTGCTTGATACGTAGTCTTTGGGTGACAATGAGGCTTGTTGGCTGTAGGCGACTCCTCAGGTGAGAGAGTCTGCTTGAGAGGAAGAAGAACTCTTAGAAGGAACCCACACCTTTAGCTGCCATAGAGCCCAAAGAATTCCGGGAGATGCAGTGCATTCCTGTAACCCAAGGTAGAGAATTTGTGACCCGAAGGGCTGTGTCCCCAAGTGGCAGAGAGAGTGCACTCTCACAGGGTGGAGCGAGGGCATGTGAGAAAGAGGAGTGCAGTAATGCAGTGGCATTAAATTCACAGGAGAGCTTCTTCTGTTGAATGTGTATATAGTGTCTTCCACCTTAACCTCGGCTGAGTTTCAAGTTCCTTGCCTTGAGGTGGGCTTCGGTCCCATTTCGGAGTGACCTTTGATGGCTGATGAGCAGTGTGGTCTAAACCTGGGAGGTTAGTGGAAGGCACAGCTGATGAACAGTGTGGTCTAAGGCTGGGAGGTTCGTGGAAGGCCTGCACCTGGTTGGTGATTTCTACAGCTATTAAAAGATAAGTATATCTGAATTATGCTTTAATCATGTTGAGCATGACTGCTCTGTTTATGTATCATGCTTTCCGCTGTGTAAATAAATTTGTTGTTGAATGCTATGGTTTGCTTAATTACAGGAGTGAATTATATGTTTTACTCTGAGATTTTAATGTGTTTAATTGTGTTAAATGCATGTGGTTATAATTCCTGTATCAATTATGTAAACATTCATGTATAGAATGGTAATTGAGGGGTTTGGAAACCTGGGTAGTGTAAAAGGGGACACTACGGAAAGGACCAATGATCATTAAAAGGAGGAAACAACGGAAATGGTGGGTATGGAAAATAAGTGCCAATGAACGAAAACTATCAAATTGAATGACAAGAATGATTGATGGGATGCCACATTAATCGTGCCAACTGAAGATGGCAAGTCAATTCAATGGAAAGTACGCGGAAAGTGCCAATTCATTTAAAATGCAAATTGGGTAATGTATTTGAGAAGTTTCACATGATTCCTATATAAGGTAAGAACATGGGGATCAAAAAGGTTATTCTGAAATTGAGAAAGGAACAGAGAGACAAAGTATATAGAGTAGAGAGTAAGTTTGCAGAAGTTACAGAGCCAAATAAGCTCTATGAAGAACATTTTTACCACCATGGCACCACCCAAGCTAGGAGCGCCAAGCAAGGCCTGCAGACGACCTCGAAGAAACCTCAGAGCACCTTAGTAGCCACAGGGAAGTGAAAAAAAACCACCTTGTCCTACGAAATTCGTCAACTTGGATGAAATCCCGTGGCCCAATATGGAACCAGGAAGCCCCACACCAGTGGTGGAGGAAACCCGACATAAAACACTATTGGGAATGAATAGTGATATGTCAAAAGTAGGACATAGCCAATAGACCCAGGATGTAGGAAATCATTCATGCTATGAAAACCTTGAAGAATCCCTAAGGGTTAATGGGATGGTCCTGAACCAAACAGAAGTGGCCGCACCGGAAAGTTCATATACAGTCGCGCCAAAGCAACCACATAAGAGCATAGTAGAAGATGTCACTGGCCGGGAATACGTGTATGAAGAAGAGAGAAAAGTGGAGGCCAAAACCTTGAGTCAGCCACCACAACAGAAGGGAAAGAAACCAGGAGCAATATTACCATGCATGTAGGCTGCCACAACCATAGTATTACCACATATTCCGGAAGGGGTGTGTGTCACAGCTAACCTGTTAGGCCACATGGAAAAACTACGTTACTTAGATCACGATGTGACCGACATGGACAAGTTTCCAAAGTTTTCAAAGCAAGTTTACCTATATACTATGAGTATAAGACACTTTGACGAACCAATTAACCAACCAAAACAGTGGGCAGTCAGACTAGCCAACACTAGGATTCTAGGCCTATTGGAGATCCTAAACTTTGGAAGGGTTCAGGATGTAAGAAACTGCATCAAGCAACTGATGGTAGTTACCCACGAAGCATACCTGTGGGTGGAAGAGCCCATATCGATAGACGTAAATCTCATTATGTATATTACAGGGTTGTCATCTCGATGACAGACACCCGTGTGGTTCCTCGATGACAAAAGAAAGGAGAAGGCACTAGCTGAGGAAATGAAGAAGACGTATGGTATAGTAAGAGGGTCACACAGAATCATAATTAAGTGCATTAGTGATGCAACAACAAGGATTCCCACAAAAATCATGGCGTGTAAGTTTATCAGAAAGTCCCACAAGGAGAAAGTCCCTGCTAGGGTTGTCGCAGCTGTAGCACAGTGTACGGAGGGCACTGCACTTAGCTCGAATCCGTACTTGTTAAATGTGTTCCTGGAAGACTTGAAGGATGTGTAGGACCTGGGGAAAAATTTAACTATTCTTGGCTACTCATCGTGATCGCCTTTGTCGGATGGAGGGAGCCTAAGTATACATACTTTTCTGAGAGATCCACCCATTGTCATGCAACATGATACCTATCATTGGGGAGCACTTCAGACCCTAAAAATAAAAGTGCGAATGCATGCATGTTCACAGGGTATTACAAGGACCTGCAGGAAAGCATTGCCAACACTCAGGGAATTACACCAGAAGGGGTCACACAATATCAGGGAATAGCCAAATTGAAAGCAACCAGGCATGCAGTATAGATCCAAGCATGTAAGGATCCTGAGAATGAATGGCTACAACTGTGGTACCGTGTCAAGAAAGAGGACGTAGAAATAGCCATCAAGGATTGGCACGATCACTAGAGGCTTCTAGCACTGAATCAAGAGATGTCTATGGATATGGAGGCTGATGCAGGGAAAGAACATACACCTGTAGGAGACAAGATGATGCGCAAGAAGCCAAATCTAGGTCATAACCTGGCACAACAGAAGAAAGGGTGTGCGTCCAAGAAAGGTACCCAAGCAGGGAAGAAGAACAACACCCAGGCATCACAGGAACAAGGAAAAGAGAATGAGACAACACAGGGGACCACATAAAGTTATACTCAAACAAACTAAGGCACTAAGGCAAGAAAACTAAGGCACACAAAACGTCGCCAGAATATACAATCACTGAGGATGAAATAGACCTCGTGGCCGAAATGGCCCAGGACCAAACAACGAAGGATTTTGATGAATCCTAATGCCAAAGAGACAACATTCAGGATGGGCTAGCCAATAGAGGAATAGAATCAATCCCCACAACATCACAGACAGAAGCCAAGGCTCGGTCGACCAAGCAGGATAGGATCCAGACGACAACACAACTGAGCTTGATGTTTCACATTACACCCAGCATGATGTTCATGGATGAAATTGTGGTCCAGACACCCTTGAAATATCTGGCACAAATACAATTGGTAATGGGGCAGATACCAACCAAGGCGTTATATAAAATACAAGTTAGCATCATGCAGGAGGTACAGTCATGCACATGCAAAGACACAACAGAACTACACCAGATGAAGGATAGTAGAGAAGCATTGCAATTGGTTCTCGATAAGGTCAATATCAAGACCAAATATGATAAATATCGTGTGGTTAGGCTCAAGCAGGGATTGGTTGTAGCCTATGACAGAATTCCGAAGAGAAAGTAGATAACAGATCTCACGACGATGCAAAAAATTGATCATATTGTGCACACAATCGATCAATACAGGTAGGAGATCGAGAACCTTCAGAAACAACTCATCCCTACCACTCTCCGAGAGGTGAAGGAGAAAAGGAAGTAGGAAGAAGAAGGGCAGATGGAGGAGATGGAACGGAAAGTCAACGCAACTGTCGACTTTCTCGATAAAGAAACACAACTATGGAAAAAGTTGGAGGAGGATCAAAAGGTCCAACAGTGGGACCAGGAAGAGGAGAAGATAAGTATATCTATCCAGGACCTCAAGTAGAGGCAGAAAATGATGCAGATCATCGAGTGCCTCAAAAGAGTACAGGATACGAAGAAGATGCAAGAAGAACTCATAGTTGCGTAGACACAGAAGAAGGAGAAACAAGCTCAAATGGAATGTCTCCAAGAGTGGGTAGTGAAGGTCATTGCGTAGGAATAAGAGGAAAAGAAGAACATGGCACAAACTTAGGCAAAGTGTGCAGAGATGATCAAAGAGGAAATTACAGTGCAAGTGTTGGACGCACACATAGGAAAGACTGCACATGCTGAAACAAAAGCAAGGGAACTCACAGAGAAGTTCCAGGTTCTTGCAGGAGCTATCAAAGAAGAACACAAAGTTTAGGTGGCTTGGGACGAGCCACATGTTAGTGTTGGGGGCCTGTTGGATGCAGGCCTAGTCAGGAGAAAAGGCTATTTTGGGAAGAGAAGCATGCAAGGAGAATAGAACAATTGAAAGGAAAAGAAACACGTGTAAGGGAAGTAGGGAAGGCATGCATGCAAGGAAGACCTAATGACACTAGGGTTAGGGTTTTTCTAATGTATTGTAATGGCTGATGAGCCAAGAATATAAATAGGTAGTACTTAGAAGGAGAAAGAGATGAAAATTCAGAGCAGCAGAGAGAGATCGGATGAGAGGGGGGCGACTGAGGAAGAGGAAGTTGTAAAAATTGTACTAGTCAGTAAGCTGGTAAGCTAGGGAGGTAGTGAGAAACTCGATCCTAAGGGTTAGATCATAGCCTGAGGAACCTTGTGTAATATAGTAAGCCTCACATGGATCGAGGATCCTTTGGAAGAGAGTAAGACCTAAGATTGTAAACACACACAATGTGATATATTACTGAACCATAATAAAAGCATGAGAGCCAGATCTTTGTCGATGTAGCCTAGGAGGGGGTGAACCATGATAACACCTGTGTTATGTGAATGATTGCATGCGTCTTTATGGATGATTAATTGATGAATGTTAGTGTTACACATCAAAATTACTCATTACAATGATGGCCTAGTGTCGTCATTACCAATGTCGCAAGTGTCACATTTCGCCCACAAGTGTCACAAATATCATACTGTCATCTTGCCTATGTCATGTCTCAGACGACATTATCAAGAACACTTGCAAGACACCTCAAAAGATTGGATTTTAAGAGGAGAATTCATTTGACAAAGATTACAAGTCTTTTTCCATGGAAAAATCCACTCAAAAATCAATTTTGGAAGGCAGTGCTCCCCTATACACTGTCAGGGATTGCCAACGCTTCGTGACCTCATTTGGGGGAGCGTTCCAATGCTCTGTGTCCCATTCTGAGGGAGCTGGCCTTTTTTGAGAGAATTTTTGGATTGTTGAGAAAAATTAGAGAAGAATCCCTTCATATATGGAGTTGGTAAGATTCGGATCTGAGGTCAAGGCTTAATATTAGGGAAGATCCACAACTAAAGGAGAAGAATCCTCAAATTATCCCAAGAATCTCTTAAGTGGTTAGGCCTCTCCAAGCCTATATAAGGAGTTCTCGTCATGGTGAAAGGGAGATATTATAAAGCATCAAACTTATGATCTCATAAGGGAGATATCATTGAAGCATCATCATTCTGTGTGTGGATTATTTGAGCAAGGGTCCAGACAAAGAGAGCTTGGTGAAGCTGTTGCACCTACATCTATGGCTGTAAGAAATTAACTTTGTTTTCATTAATACAAATCTATGCTTGGTCTGTTTCCTTTAAATTTTGTGTATGCTTCATGAACTTGTTTCTTTTATAGATCCATTATGAAGCTAATCATGGTAGAGTAGGAAGTATGTTTCATTGTTGTTTCTCATTGTATTGCAAGAACTTCTTATAAACTTGGAGATCAAGATCAGCCTAGATCGAGCAAGGACAAATGTCGGTAAAAGGTATTTACCCTTCTTCTTTCTTCTTCTTTGAATAGTTTAGCTTCATGAAAAGGAATGTCAGTTTCCACAATAGAAGTTATATGTCTTTCTCTTAGGAGTCTAGAGCCCAAGAGAGAATCCACTTGTCCATAGGGGGATTTATCTGTAACAGTTAGATGAATGCATTAACTAGTTAGATATAGTATTCCACATGCATGGATAGAATTATTGCTATAATTATATGTTAGAATAAATGAGTAAATATTAAATAGTACAACCGAATATCTCCACTCATTCCTAGGTTGCAAAAACTCTGTGTGATGTGTTTTCTTTTGGTCTACTAGAGGGGATGATACTTTTAGAGGGATTTTGTTGGGAGATTATCAAATCTGAACCAGGGTCAATATATGATAGTAAGGTAGGATCAAAATAATCCATAAAGAATCCTAAGTAGAAAAGACAAAGGACAATGAATGGGTAAAATCTAACACAGACCATTTCCTATGGAAATGACTATCCTGCACCAACTTCCTACATCGTACCTTTCCTCGAAAATGCTCACAACTGTGAACTTCAAAAGAATGACTTCTTGGAGAGTCATACCATTTTGCTTGACCACTTCTTAGAGTGACTGCCAAGGAGAATGACTTTCCTAGACCATTCCCCCACACTGGCCATAAGGGGAATCATTGTTTATGATACATCGACAATATGTTGAACCGTGACTGTCCATTCTAGACCATTTTCCAAACTGGAAAATGACTTTGAATCATATATCTTGGACCACTTTCCAAACTATAAAGTGACTGCCCAACCTAGACCATTTTCCAAACTGGAAAATGACTATCAATATATCAATAAAATGTCAGTGCTCCCTCCAAACTTGGGGAGTAATCACTTCCCTTTCCAATAATGAATTCATCTCCACGAGTCCATCTTGTCCCTTAAGTATGCAAAGTTTTCATCTTGGACAGAGGCTTTACCAAAATATCTATTATCTTCTCATCAGTGGAGATATACTAGAGAATTACTTCTCCCCTCTAGACTTTATCACGAAGAAAAAAATACTTGATATCAATGTTCTTCAACCTGTCATGGAACACCAGGTTCTCTGGGAGATTTACACAACTTTGATTATCAAAATATATCACGGTCAAATCCAACACCTAATCAAACAGTCTAGAAACCAGCTTACAGAGCCACATTACTTCCGTACAAGCATCAAAAGCTATAATATATTTTTCTTCTGCAGTGCTGAGTGCAATAGAATTTTGTTTCCTTATAGCCCATGATATCATGGTAAACCTCAAACTGAAAACATATCCAAGAATTAATTATTCTGTTATATTCACTCCCTTCCCAATCTGAATCGATAAATCCATTTAGCTGCATATCATAACTCAAATGTCCATTAATATATTTCAAGGCACGATTTGTAATTATTCAATTCTCATGGCTAGGTTCCACCTGGAACTGGCTCAACATGTTCACAACAAAGAAAATGTCTGGACTAGTATTCATCGAATACATCAAGGATCAAATCAATTATCGATACTGGGATGAGTCTACTAGATTAAAGTCTCTCAAATTCTTCAGATCTGTCATCATGGGAATTTTCCATGGATTTCTAATCCATCATCCTAGACTTCTAAAGAACCATTTCGATACACTTCCTTTGTCATAGGAAGTTTTCACCATGCTTCTGCTATACATAAGAGGTTCTACACCAAGTTTCTTGAATTCATACAAGGTTTTCTTCCATCTACATTCATGGGTCTCTTATGGTATACCTCAAAACCTTTAGGTTTCTCTACATATGCTTCTTCTTCAATTACTATGTTCAGAAGAACAGTCTTTACGTCCATATGATGTAAACTCCAACCCATGGATACTGCAAGAGATATAATGGCTTAGATAGAGGTATATATTGTTAGTAGAACAAGATGTCATCAGAGTCTTGTCACTCCTTCTGGGAGAACCTTATAGCTTTGAATATTGCCTTATATTTATCGATACTTCTATCCACTGCATGTTTTATCTTGTAAATCTATTTTGGCACAATTTCCCATAGATATTTTTTCATGATTGATATTCTTCCATCACAACTTCCTTCTATTCTTTCTGCTTTCCATGCTTCCTTTATAATTGATACTTGGTGAGACCATATTATTCACCACTGATGAAGTCATCTTCTCCATGCTTGAAACTGCCACTCTAGCTTCTTCTCATAGCTATCGCATGTGACCTTCCAGAAACAAGAACAACAAGAGAAAAAGTATTTCCAATAACATTTTTATAAGAACATATCTATGGTAACAAGGATCTTAGAATTACCAAGGAGACCTTCCCGGGAATAAGAAATATTTCCTAGAGGCGATGTTAGTTCATTTTGCAAAAAAGTGTAATAAGCATCCATATCAATAGTACTTATATTCAACCAAGTATACCTGGTAGTAATATAACCTTTCAAATATTGTTGTCACAACTCAACTATCAAACTTGATATGTGTAAATCTTAACAATTTGATCAATCAAACCTGGAACCTGGAGCCTCAATTGCTTGTTCCTATGAATGTATTGAATCCAAGATCATTGCTTGGTCAAGGTCTCTTGTACATTCTATACAAAACATCGTCATTCTTTTTGTGGATGATATAACATGAAAATCATATACAAGTGCATACCTTTGAAATTTGCAACATCGTTCAACTTGTCTTCTAATGTGAGGCTAAACACCATCTTGACAAGAAGAGGTTAGAAACTGAATAAAAAGATTCAATGATTAGAACATGATAGAAACTCTAAAATTTCAACTTTTACCATAAATTCAATTTTTACCAAAAGTCAACCTTTGACTTTGACTTTAACCAATCAACCTTTGACTTCGAATTTGACCAAAAACTCAAAATCGACGTTTTTTCTTGGTAAGAGTACTAGTAGGTGAGCTAGGCTAAGGCACACTAGAATGCCCAGGAATTATTCCAAACTTCTCACTTTAAGTTACCATAAGGTTAGGTTAGGGTTTGTTGCAGTTGCATAATCAGAAAGCTTAGCTGCAGTTGCAACTAGTGCCACAATGATCTTAACAAAGGACTGCCAGGCTACCTTATAGTGGTTAGACTATCCTAAAGGTGGTGTGGGCCCATAACCTGTTAAAATAATTGATGTGCTCATTTTACCATAGAAAATATCACTATTGCCAGCCAACCATAGGCACACAACAACCCCTGAGCACCTTAACCTTTGAAATAATTATTTTGGAAAGCCATACTAGAACCAACAGATAAACCCTAGCTGCTAACTTCAACAAAAACTCAAGAAAAGTAGAGCACTACTTCTCCAAGGGTAGCACACAAGAGAGAGAATATCAATATCCATAGAGCAAGTACCATACACAACTGCAGTAGTTGCAGCTGCACTACTCTCTCAAACTTGCACCATACTTAACAAGAATATCACCAAGAGTATTACCAAGAATATCACTTATAGAGAGACCAATACCAAGAGATGACCATACCCTCTTGTTTTGTCGAATTTCCTTTCACATCACAAAACTAGGGAGTCTATCTCTGTTTGATATTCCTTGTTACAAGAATATTCTAGGATAGTGAATTTATCCCTGTATTCAACCTTACAAATTTCTCAAGATAGACATCAAAGGCGGTGGTTTCAACAAGAGGGGGCCTGCAAAGACCTAGGGTATATAACAACATTGAAGTAGTATAAGTATTTCAATAATCAGATTGGATGGTATACTTTGATAGGTTTTAGATATATGATGACAAAGTGGCACTAAAGTTTGCATACAACTTTTAGAATGTTAGAGATCATAAATACATAACTACTATGAGAGGGATGGAAATAAAGATAAATGAGGTTGTCATAAGAAAAGTTTCATGCCTCGTAGTGGGTCCACCTTGGGATAAGGAAGATAGACAACCTGCTATAGATGCCAAGAAACTATTTTTATTAAGCTATGAAGATCTAGAAGAGAATAAGAATGGAGTCAAAAGGGAAAGTCTCCTAGGACCTTGGGATGAGGTAGCATAGCATATGTTTAAGTATATAATCTGTGAAGGGAGACTAATCATGTTGCATGCATACCATTTCATATTTCTACACCATCTAAGAAACCTATTTCACCAAATATCTAAGGAAAACCTTAACATCCTCTATTTCTTGCTACAATATTTGAGGCATATGAGTTACAAAGTAAATAATGGGAATGAATATGAATTGTCCCATTATGGACTCATTAAACTTGTAGTTTTTGATGCCATAGAGTGAGAAAATATTAGAGTATCATAGGAGGAATTACCTAGTATTAATACTTGTACCATGTGGGATTTGGGCTTGGTGTTAGAACTAGGTGATGTATAAGTAATGGAAGTTGCACACTTAAAAGTAATTATTCTAGAAAGGATATGTGAAATTTTACATTGATCATTATGATTTATGATAAAATGCTCCATTTCATTTGGGCTCCAATGGTTTTTTCATCCACTCAAATCCAATTTGTAAACAACGAAGGTAGTTCCCCACTAATTGATGAGACCACTAAAACAAATAACAAAACTCTAAGTATATAGTAATCATTCTATTGACACTTGTGAATAGGCCTTACATTTCTAAATGTACATCTAAGCTTGATAACACGATTTTTTAATCAATGCTTATAACTCAACTTGATACCAATATGGGTGTGGCCTAGTTCTCGATTCCATACTACACTCTTCCCTATCCTCCATTGTTTCCAATTCATCTTAAGTATTCTCATTCCTTATGCGTACCCATTTTTTATTCTCATTAAAAAATATGATGTATATGTGGGATTTCTATTGAAGTAACAAAATTATACAAAGAAACGGGAAGAGATCTAGTGATGTTGGAATCAGTAGCTAGAGTGGGAGGAAGAGGGAGAATGATCAGGGGAAGGTAAGGGGAAAATGGTAGCTATCTTACTTTCCATTTCCAAGGCAAGGATAAAATCCTTGTGCAACATGGCACTCTTAAACAAGTCCACTTCATGATGAAAATAATCTAATAAAATGGATTTAAACTTAAGGATGAGTACTTTTAAAATGTGTAATGGTTGTTAAAAAGTGCAATGGTCTCAAATTGAGTTTAACACCAATCCAATTCTAAACCTTCTAAGTGATTTTATGCAAAGGTAAAATAGTTACTCTTAGATAATTTAGGGTGTAATTTGAAGAAGACGTTCTTACTATGAATCCATGAATTGAGGTGTTTACCCTCGTGAGACCATCATACTTAAGACGTGAGATCAATAGGTTCAAAAATATCCTTGGAGGTTAGATCATGAATTGAGTTTGGCATAAATAATGTAATATTTGGATTAGTACAAGAGTGCAACATGCATGAGGTGGCTTAAGTTGTGCAAAAGGGGCATTATGACAAGGTGTCGTGGTCTAGAAGAGAAAACTTAGTGTGGATGCAATAGATTGAATAATATATATTGATGAAACCAGTCTTAGGATGAGAGGGGAATATTGATGAATGAATTATGGAAGAAAGACAATGGGGATAGTAGTGGGATATATGCAGAAGAACGTATCAGGTGAAAACAATTTTGACTTAGATGTACTTTATGACAAGGGTGTTCTCATCTAAGAAAATAGTGAAAATAGGAGGTGAAAAGTGTTGATGTATAACCATTAACAAATGTGAAGAAAAGAATACAAATAATTTCGAAGACCAAACTAGCAAGAAAATACATATATAACAATTTGTTTAAAATACACAGAAAATTCATATATAAAAATTTGTTTAACTCTATTGCTGTGCTATTTTCTACTTACAACTATAGAAATTACATTTGCGACAAACATAGTATATCTGGTCCTCTAGCATAGAACCTGAAATAGAGCCAATTGTCTAGTAGAGCATTTTTAGGTTGTTCCATGTCCAACCTTTGCCATTAAGTTGTTCCATGTCCAATCTTCACCATTAATTTATCCATTAATATTCGAGTAGATTCATGTGCTGCCCATGATTTCCATCCTTTCCTTGGTTTTTTTCCATAGGCTCCCAGACACATCAAAAACAACCAAAACAAGGATAGAAAAACATGGATAACATATACCTTCTCAAAAATGCATTGTGGATCGTGGAGGTGACTTCCCTTCATACCTACATTTTTCAAATACAATAATAAGTTAAATTAAAAAAGAAGATAACCAAAGCATGCTTCATACATCATTTTGAGAAATTACTATAACCAGAGACAACCTGAGATAAGTGTCATTTTTTTCTTTAGCTCCATGAATATTGCCATTCCAAATACATGGCATGTGTTATGATGAGTCTGTGCATAAATGTGGATACATGAGCTATTTCACTGCATAGAAAACTTGAGTGCCCTTCTTTCCAACTTATGTAATTTAATTAGATACCTAAATATTGGTGACTATCTAGGACTAACAATAAAATATGTTGCACAATGATTACCCCACACCAATTATTTATATAAGACATTCTAGGAAGCTACTAGGTTGATTGTTGTTGGCTATTATGGAATCAACTTCAAATTTTAAATAAATTTCACTCTCATTACCAATGTTCTTCTATGAAGACAAAGATAAATCATTGGTATTTTTACAATTGGATAGGGATCACATTCTATCCAATGGTATGGGTGTTACCAATTCATTAGCGATTAAACTATTGCAATGCAAAATAATCCATATTGTACCAAATCCTTATTTATGTTAGCCTGTGGCATACCTTTACCAATCACTAAGTCTAAGTTGTCACCTATATTTGTATTATTCATTTAGGATATTAGTAATATATCCTCAAGTGATGACTAGTGATTTAGTTAATATTTCCTAGCCTAGTTATCATGCATTATTTTAGGATCTAGAGCAAATCTCTCTATGAGGTGGCATCACCCATTGTACTATAAATATGTAACATTGGTGTGAATACATTAAGAGTTGGCTAGTTATCCTTTTCTACCATGTTGTTGTTCTTGTATTTATTTTATCAATTGGTATCATAGCTTCCATGTTTTATCAATTGGTATGAGAGCCATGCTAAAAAGAGGATGAAAATATTAGATCCATGGTGAAAATTGTGAAGGAAGAGCAATGATACTAAGTGTAGTGTCGTTTTGAGGACCGTATCGGGGACTGTATCAAGGACCATATCACAAACCATATCAAGGACCATATCGAGGTTCGTATCGTGGACTATGTCAAGGACTGTATCGTGGACTATATCAAGGACTGTATCATGGACTGTATTGAGGACTATAAAGCAGACCAAATCGTATTAATATAGTCTACCCAACATTGGGTTTGCAGATGAGAATAGACCCCTAATATGGTGATCGATCTGGTGGACAGAGAATGAAGAAAATATGCAACACTCAATGAGACAATGAAGAAAATATTCAGCATTGGAATTACACGCAATCCAAGGAGAAGACATTACTACATGGGAAATTTGCTGATTATGGAGTCCCTGTTGGCAAAAATTAGATTTCTCTTTCAATATTTATCTGTTTTTAATGATTTCAATTGAGTTGGAAACTAGATTCCAAGATGCACCAAAGGGTATTTTTTTTTCTCAATATTCATATCTGTTTTAAAGATATTCATCCCATAAGAAACATATTTTGTCCAAATGCGGAATATGCAGCCATTAAAATGCAAATTCTGATCTCCATCCAAATCAAATTAAGCATATAGCATAGTGTTGGAAAGGTCTTTTATAGATCTATCAAATAAATCAATTATTGATTAAACAAGTCAATGTTTAAAGATAAAAACGTGTTGATAAAATTCACCTCAAAATGGAAAAAAAAAAAACGCTGCAAATGAAAAACGATATTTTCTCTGAACAATTTTTTTTTTTTGTTTTTTGCAATAGAGGTTACAAATGGCATGCTTAGGTAATTACCCAAATGGGTATCTTTAGTTTTTTCGATTGTTTTTTTGTTGATGAGATTTTATCCACAAACATTCTTACGGTTTGCCCAAGTTATAGTGTCCAACGATCTGATATTGAGTTCGATACACACCTGTGTTCCCTTACATTTCTAAGCATTCCTGGGCAAGCAATTTTAGATTTTACTCAGATATGGATAGGCATAGAGATAAATCACTCAATTTGATTCCAATTTGCTTCAGAGAGGCGGTAGAAAGCATCAACGATTTTGCATGCGTTGGATCTGTGATAGACATTGGATTCATCAAGTTTGGATGAGATAAAAAATGCATCCAAAGTGAAATCCAACGTGTTGGGAGAATATGGAGATCTAGAAAACCATGGACATAATTGTAATGTGCATCTTCGCTGCAAGGTAAAGGATTTGAATTCTGTCATTGATTATTCAGTTTGTGCAAAAATCTAATTCTAGAATTGACAATCAAGTTCCATATTCCATAGTCAGGGTTGAGTATGAATGTTAATCATCATTCAGTGTTGTTGCTACTCATCATGGAAAAATGAGGGTCGATATAAACGTGGTGGGTCCATAACCAAAACGTGAACGCAGATCTGAGATTTACTGTTGCTACTGCATTTCCATCACAAATGAAGATATAAGAAGATCTAAGGTGAACACAGATCTGGGGAAAATAATCATCTCAACAAGAATATCCTGATTATTTGGATCTCCACGCAAATTGGTGTGATTTCACCCACTCAGATCTCCTCTGCGTGTCATATGATTGCGGCATGTCCTCATTTTTTGAAGCCCCTTCTGCGTGATTTTGGTGAACATTTTTTCAACTGATATTAAATTATCAAAATCATTGCAAAAATATTTGTTCATATCGAGGTATGGATTGAGGATTGGATGAAGGACCGAATTGAGGAACGGATGAAGGACCAAATGAAGGACCTAAAATTATTTTAACATAAGGAAATGGAGGTGAGTAACTGTAAGATTTTTTTTTCATTAGTAAATGAGAGTGAGCATGAGTGAGAGGTGTTCGTTATTTCTTTATGAGTTAAGAAAATTTATAAGTGAGTGACGAACCGAGGTTGTAAGAAACTCATTTTTTTGAGAAGACATTTATTTTTTTCTTAAGTCTTTGAGAGAAAAAGAGAAATGTTATGAATTGAAAGCCTTGTTAAAGCATGGCGAAGGATAAAGTACATTGTAGCCTTTCCATGGTATGTGGTCTCGTAGGAGAGATACTTATAATAAAATTGAAGTCTTTTGCTCTGTATCCTAGATCTTCCCAAAATTGGATAAGGGGATCTTAGGTACACCTTGCATAGTGTGTTGTGGTGAATATTTGCATGGTTGATTTATGATGTTTAATGTCTAGTTTTGACATAAACATGTTTGTAATGTATCATTTAACACATCATACATTGAGTACAAGGAAATCAAATTCAGGCACACAAATTAATGACAATCAATAACATATGATCAAGTATATGTGAAGAACATTCTCAAGCATTCAAGTCGCAACCACATCAGTAATGGAAAAATCAAAGATTTCGAATTCAACACATCATGGAAAATTTGAATTTAAATTGTAACTTAAAAACATTGTTTTTTGTAATATTACTTGATCAAGTTGATTTGTACTTGCAATAATGTATTTGTAAGTTTACTTGTCTTTTTGAAATCAAGTTGAGTTGAATTAAATTTTTCATAAGGTGCATTCTCGATTGAGCCCGACACCCACAACTTGATTGTATCATTCTATTCCCGAGTCATTGTAATTTTGAGTCGAAATTGACTAGGTTGAGTGGTTGAAACTCAAATCATTGTAAACATCAAGTTTTTGGGTGCATTGTTTATAATATCCAACACCCTCAACTTCTTGGAAGAAAGAAAGAAAAGTTCAAGCGAGTGAGTACAAACAAGCGTGAAACAAAATCAATCAAGCGTGAATTTCAAGCGAGCGATTCAAGTGAGCGAGTTGCAAATAAGCCTTTTTCTATCGAGTCAAACTATAATAAGGATCTACCTGCACAAGGAGACCTCATTTAGTGTTTTTTGAAATGGATCGAAATATAGAATTATTTGAGTTACTGAAAACTCTAATAAACACCACTAAAGACAACACAATAATATTAAACAAAAAAAATCTTCAATCAGTGCTAAGTTGTTTTCAAGTGATGCAAGATAAAGTTAGACTTCTTCAATCTCTATCCCAACTATTGAATGATGAAATCATGGATCTCAAAAATCAACAACCAGTGAAGTGTTCTGAACTAGTTTTTGTTCATCACAATCCACTCTATGGTGATGATGATGATTTTTTTGATCAATAGTCAGTGAAGGAGCAACTCAAAAAGACAATTGCAGATACATACAAAGACGAAGTTATTCATGAACCTACATTTCATGAGTTTTATTTTGAGTTCAGTGAATAAAACCTTTCAATGATGCAACAACATACAAAAAATACACTTCCACAGATTTCAAAGTAACAGATTCAAAATGATCTTTCCAATCCCATCATAAGACCTTGGAAATAAATCATCTACAACAAGAATAGAACAAGACTTGGATATCACAAGGAAGTTGCCTTTCATATTCTCGATTATAAAAAAACCAATCCAATTTCAAAGTGTTGGATTCCTTCAAGAAGATTCACTTTCACCTGCTCAAGTTCAACATTAGAATGATAAGTGCCAACATTGTAATCGAGTTGGTCACATGGAGAATCAATGTTTTGATCTCCATCCTTTCCAGCATTGTGGCAAGCACAACCATTATTCATAAAGATGTTCAAGACTGAAGAAACCTGCAAGATTGAATATTCACTATGAGTGGATCGATCCTTGGAAATGGTTATCAACAACCAAGCGTTTATATAAGTCTTACCGTAGAATTAAATATTGAGTAAAGAGCAATCTTGCAACACATAATATTTTTGTACTGCACATAAGTGGTTCCCTTATGGCATAACTTTCAAGCATGGCCCTCACAGGATGAGATAACATGTGGTTTTTTTCGCATGCTCACTTGATGTTGTACACAAATGGAATAAGTATGATACTCTCTTAATCCTAGAAGAGGGAGTACAATGATGTAACTCTTCTATACCTTAAAGGAGGGATTCCAAATTCTAGTGACGATGGTTCATGAAACCACTTGTGGTCTCTCCTTTCAACTGACTGTTGTGGGTGGGAAATCCCTCCAATGGACTAGCACTAAGGGTTTTATCATGCATGTAGAAATGACCTAAAGCTTCCTACTTTCTACCATCATCCCATGCATAAACCCCATTATTGATATGCAAATACAAGGTTAAAATGATCAAGTTGACGTACCTTATTTTCATGTTTGATGTCGATCCTTTTTCACGCTTGGTCGCTCCTCGACTGCAACTCTCCTCCCAATGTTGATCTGCATTCACAAAAGACAAACGAATAACTCCACATGCATTTGATCTATGAACTAATGGGTTAGAGATTTAATCAGCATATAATCAATATTCAAACAATAGAAACCTCATATGGTGGGATGGGAAAAGTACTTCTTTTATTAATCTGACAAGAATAACTTACAATAGTGAGATCAACCACTGCTTCTCGAATATGGTCCTTGGCTCCTCTTCAATTTTTTTTCAACTGCTTCTGTATATGCTTCTCTTCACACAATAGTTGCAAAAGGTTGAAGCAAGGGGAATGCTAATTCGGGTAGAGTTTCGTTACTATGATTTTCCTCCTTTCAAATGGGACCCCTACCCCTTCTTTTATAGGCTAGAAGGAGCTATTTATTTAGTCAAGTGACTGGCCATGCATGGTTGAAAGGTTTAGTTAACTTACACAAAACAGTGTGTTCCGTCAACAACTTTCCATTTTTCATTCTTTTGTAGGTACACACGGGTTGTAATGGGCCAGCTAGCATGTACACGTGGGATGTAGTGGGTCAGCTAGCATGTGCCTTTAAAAAAGGTGTTTTTAAGAAGAGATGTTCAGTAGTGTCTTGGAAAAGAAGGAAAATGAGATGGCCTGATGTCAAGTAAGCATGTCTGGTGAAAATTAGGGTTATAATAGATGCCCCCTAATGTGTGAGGTTAGAAGAGCATCTGATGGCCGAAATACATTATCAATATTTATCAACGTACCAAACCAGTGAGCCCAGGGACCAGAATTCAGGAGGTGCCATCTGCAAAATAAGGATTGTCTCACCAAGGTGGGCATACCCATGCTCGGGATGAAATAAAATCATGGTTGCCAATCAAATACACTACAGATCCATGTCATATAACTATATAAAGTGTAGCCGCGAGCAATACACAATGGATCTACATCTCGAAATAAAAAAGATATACATGTATAACATTCATCTTCTAGAAGCTGATAAGGCTGGATGGCTGGAGATGAGGTCTTCAGAGCTCGAGCAACAACTTCAAAATCTTCAAAACTCGGGTAGGAGTGTAATATGAGTGTACGAATTCACTACCCAAAGGTCTTCAACGACTCATCGGGCATGGACTAGAGGATCTTGATGATCAGACTGGAGGTGTCATTGATTTCGAGAAAATACTTGATTGGACTTTTGGGATAGCCGAGCATGAGGGAAAGAGACAAACTGTAGAGGGGTCAACTCAGGCTTGGTAA
>SNQJ01S0017364.1:38393-56651 GCA_010110895.2 Picea sitchensis | reverse complement strand
TAGAATAAGTCGGATGTAAGAAGACCTAATAGAAGATTCCACTTCTAGAAGGATCTTCCTCTAGATGCTTCTTTTGATAGACATATTTAGTATAAATAGGATTCGATGGTATGAGAACCCTAGCTTGGATATTATTGTAATAGAGCACTGCTCAACTGGATATTGCCCCCTTGAAGAGGCCTGTGAACATTGCTTTCTATTTCTGTTGTTGTTCTTATATCATTTCAGTGCTATTGTGGTGATTGTTCTAGTTATATTGTTGTTATTCTACCATTTCTAGCATTTTATTTCTGTTCTACATACTTTTTATATATGGTATATTCCAAGTGGTATCAGAGCACTTTCCTCGGCAGAAAGTGTGGGTTAAATTTTTTTCAGGGTAGAGACGTATTTCGACGTGTTTAATCCATAGAGATCTATCGTTACGTGCATAAACCTACGGTTGAGCGATTCATACACGCAGAAAATACAAGTGGTACTTAAGCGCACATCTATTGGCCACCCTTGTAACCCCTATTGGTACCCCTTCGAGTGGTAGTGCATCAGACAACACCTGTGTACAGATCAGCCTAGATTACCTTAAGCTCTCTTTAGATAAACTGATCAGCCACCTGACTGCTATAATGTCACTGAGAACAACACTTGGGAAGATACTCTGTAGTACCTAGGTAGTCGGGTAGTACGGCTAAGGGTATGGTCTATCCTCCTTAGTTAGTTCCCTAAGATATTGGGCCGAGTACTACTGTTGGACCTCGCACGTATATCAGAGAGTTATAGCACAGGGCAAACCCTTGTCTGTAGAACCCTTGAATACCTAACCCTTGGGGAAAGAATCATAAACAAATTCAAACAGACACGATCTATTACCGCACAACTGTGTTCAAATTTCTAAGTAAATACACATCTCTTTCTGGTTAAGCATTTGGGCATTTCCTCTCTGCAGTATTCTTCATACCAGAGTATAACTCTGCAAGTGTAAAAAAAAAATAAAAAAATTGTCGCGCAACTATGTTTGGATTGCCAAGTAAATAAACATCTCTTTCTGGTTAAGTATTTGGTCATTCCTCTCTACAATATTCTTTTGACCATTATTTGAGACCTATTCCATTGGATTCATATCTTCTCCCTTATCACATTAATCCATATCATTTTTTGGAAAAAAAATTGACCCCGCCCGCCCCTTTTCAGTTCCTCCATCCTCATGGCCCATACCTGTAGCCAAGACTTGGAAGCTCGCTTCAACACCTTGAAATCTGGTCTCATCGAGACCCAACAAGAAGTGAAACAACTCAGTGCCAATGTCGTCACCATCAATACAACCATGCAATCCTCAATGGGGGAAACCAAACAAGACCTCACCACCCAACTTGAATCTGTCGTTTCGACACTCTGCACCAAACTACATATCCCTACATATAACCCTTCCTCTTCCTCAGCTCCGCTTACTGACAGTGACCATTCCTCTCATTCCCATAACGTTTAGAACCATCACTTACAATGTGACCTATGCCTTCCGCGGGTGGATGTGACCAAATTTGATGGCTCAGACCCCACTGGTTGGGTAACCCAAATGAAACATTATTTCTCTTTATACGACATTACAGATGACTTGGACAAACTCCAGTATGGTGTTCTCCATCTATATCAAGAATGTTGGGTATGGTGGCAATGGAGAAAAACTTCTCGTCAAGGGTATATTACTTGGACACACTTTGTGGGATAGATTTATGAATGCTTTGACACTGACACCAACCATTTGGGTTGTTTGACAAAGTTGAAACAATCAGGAACAGTGGAATAATTTATAGCTTCCTTTGAACGCATGCCTTTTCAGAAAGAGGGCATGTATGATGTCTTTTTCCGAGAATGTTTTATCAGTGGCCTCAAGGATGAGATTCGGGTCCATGTCCTCATGGCTCAGAATCAAAGTTGGGTGGATGCTACTAAAAGAGATAAAGAAGCACACCAAGTTGTATCTTCTTAAAACCAGAAACCCTCCTTTATCCCTCTCCCTAAACCTTTAAATCCCACTACTCCCTCTGCTCCACTAAAGATCCAAAAATTGACCAGGGCTGAAATGGATGAATGCCAACTCAAAGGCCTTTATTATAATTATGATGACAAATATTTCCCGGGCCACAAGTGTAAGGAACAAAAGTTGTTTATGGACATCTTTGAGGATATTTCAGAAGAGGATATTGAAACTCTCCTTGTGTCTAAGTCACCTAAAACCCCCGACATAACCCCTCCCTCAGACCCTCCCGAAGTAGAACCGGTCATTTCCCTCAATTCCCTCACTGGATTCTCCGCTCCCCAAACCCTCAAGCTAATCGGTTACATCAATCACTGGAAGGTCATCATTTTGTTTGATAGTGGAAGCACACATAATTTTATTCATTGCCACATCTCCCAAGAAACTCATTGCTACATCCACGCCGTCAATAATTTCCAAATCATGATTGCCAATGGTGGCTCCATGAAATGTGGAGAGCGTTGTGAAAATGTGCCTCTCCAAATTAGTGACTACCACCTAAAATATGATATTTTTGCTATCAACATGGGCGAGTGTGACATTGTGTTGGTGCAGACTGGCTACGGACTTTGGGTCCCATTCTCATGGATTTCAAGGAATTAACCATGCAATTTCACCAAGAGGGCCACCAATATAAGTTCCAAGGAATCACCGTCGGTTCACCTGATATCATTAGTTCCCATCGCATGGGAAAGATGCTAGAAAAGGGTCATTCTGGTGTTATTTCTCAACTCCATGCCATACAAGAAACATAAACACCCTTGGTACCACAATACCTCCAAGCCATCCTTTCTAAACATCAAGTGGTATTTTCCACATCCCAGGGACTCCCTCCTTCATGTGGTGTTCATGATCATTCCATTCCCCTTGTACCCAGAAGCCTTCCTCCCAATATCCTTCTGTATCATCACCCCTTTTCCCCAAAAAATGAAATTGAGAATATGGTCCAGGAACTCCTTAATGCAGGTGTTATCTACCCTAGTATGAGCCCCTAATATTTTCCTGTGGTCATGGTCCTGAAGAAAGAAGGTTCTTGGAGAATGTGTCCTGACTTCTTTGCCCTCAACAAACTTACCATTAAAGACAAATTTCCCATTCCTGTCATTGATGACCTCCTGTATGAACTGAGTGGCGCCCAATTCTTTACTAAAATTGATCTTTGTTCGGGCTACCACCAGATATGTATGAAAGAGGAAGACATTCCCAAGACTTCCTTTAGAACTCATGAGGGCCACTATGAGTTTTTGGTCATGCCCTTTGGCTTGTGCAATGCCCCCTCCACCTTCCAAAGCCTAATGAATCATGTCTTCCGTCCTTTTCTTCGTAATTTTGTCTTATTTTTTTTGATGATATCCTCATCTATAGCAAGACTTGGACAAAACATCTTTCTCATGTGGATCGAGTTCTCCATCTACTCTCTCAGCACCAAATTTTCCTGAAACACTCTAAATGTGATTTTGGCGCCTCAGAAGTAGAGTACTTGGGTCATCTGGTTGGCAAAGACGGAGTCAGTTTGGATCCTAAAAATATTGAATCTATGCAAGACTGGCCTCACCCAAAGACTCTCAAAATCTTGCGTGGATTTCGGGGATCAATAGGTTATTATCGCAAGTTTTTTAAGAATTACGGAAAGATTGCAACACCTCTCACCACTCTCCTAAAAAAGAACTCTTTCACTTGGACTCCTGCCGCTGTTCAAGATTTTCAAACCTTGAAGATGGACATGTGCAACACTCTAGTCCTAGCCCTTCTTAATTTCACAAAGACCTTTGTCTTGGAATGTGATGCTTCAAGGAAAGGAATTGGTGTTGTCCTTATGCAAGAGGGTCGACCCTTGGCCTTTACTAGCAAACAACTATCTAAAAGAAATTTGGGCAAATCTATATATGAAAAAGGAAATGTTGTCTATTCTGCATGCCGTTGATTTGTGGATCCCTTATATATTTGGGAAACGCTTCCAAATTAAGACAGATCATCAAAGCCTCAAGTATTTTTTGGAACAACGCATTTCCTCCCTGAAGCAACAAAAATGGGTAACCAAGCTATTTAGCTATGATTATGAGATCATTTACAAGAAAGGAAAAGAAAATGTGGTTGCAGATGCACTTTCCTGCAAATATGAAGATGAAGGCTCCCTTTTTTTTCTTTCCTTCATTGTACCAGATTGGCTCCAAGCTGCTCGCTAGGAATGGCTACAAGATCCCAAAAGTTCACAGCTGATACAACAATTGTAATCCAATGCTCTAGCTCCCCCAGGGTACTCTTGGCTCCATGTTGAGCTTCGATACAAAGGTTGTTTGTAATTAAGTAAACAATCAAAGATTAAATCCATGGTACTTTATGAGCTTCATGCTACACCGATAGCGGGGCACTCAGGGTTCACCAAAACCTATGATAGGGTCAAACGTTCTTTTTTCTGGGATGGTGTGAAATAGGACATTCTCACTTGTGTCGCCGGATGTGATGTGTGTCAACACAACAAGGGATAAATAGTCAAATCTTCGAGCACACTATAGCCACTCCAGATTCCACCTTCTATTTGGAAAGAAATCTCTATGGATTTTATTATAGGCTTACCCAAATCAGGAAATAAATCAGTCATCATGGTGGTTTTTTATCGCCTTTCCAAGTATGCTCATTTCTTCTCTTTTCAAATCTCATTTATAGCATCCACGGTGGCTCAAATTTTCATGGATCAGGTCTTCAAGCTTCATGGCATGCCACACTCTATTGTTTCTGATCGTGACCCAACTTTCTCAAGCAATTTTTGGCAAGAATTGTTCAAGCTACAAGGAACCCAATTGCATCTCAGTACAACTTATCATCCCCAGACTGATGGTCAAACAGAAGTTGTCAACAAGTGTTTGGAAACATATTTGAAGTGTTTTTCCTCGAAAAATAAAAATGAGTGGGCTCAATGGTTACCCCTAGCTGAATGGTGGTAAACACTTCATACCATACAACTACATGCATGACTCCTTTTGAAGTGATATATGGACATAAGCCACCTTCAGTTCTCTCATACTTACCTGGTGTCTCGAAGATCCAGATGGTTGAAAAAACACTTACATTTTGAGAGGCTATTCTCCGTACCCTCAAAGAGAATTTGGTCATGGCATAGAATCGCATGAAGCAATAAGCAGATCAAGGTTGCTCTGAACGTCAATTTGAAGAAGGGGATCAAGTGTTTCTTCGCCTGCAATATTACAAGAAGAATTCCCTCAAGGCCGAGCATTGTTAGAATCTAGTGCCCAAATTTTATGGTCCTTATACAACTCTCAATCTTGTGGGACAGGTGGTCTATCAGTTAGATTTTCCCAGTCATTCGAAGCTACATCCTGTTTTTCATGTTTCCTGCTTAAAGAAGGTGATCAAAACTAAGTGCCAAATTCAAACCAACCTTCCCAAGTTAGCCGAAGAAGGATCCATTTGGCTATAGCCACAAGCAGTTTTGGACCAGCATGAGCGTCGCCTACATCAGAGAACAATCAAGGAAGTGTTAATCTAGTGGAATGATAAAACTCCAGCATATGCCACTTGGGAACCAACTACCATTCTGTAGCAATTTCTAGATCTCAAGCCTTGAGGACAATGCTATTTTTAAGGGGGAGGACATGTTAGGGTCCTAATCCACACATAGGTAGAACAATATATTTGGATGTAATAAAGGTCAATATTAAAAATGCCTTGCAATAAAATAAGATAAGTCAGATGTAAGAAGACCTAATAGAAGCTTCTGCTTCTAGAAGGATCTTCCTCTAGATGCATATTTTGATAAACATATTTAGTATAAATAGGAGTCGAGGGTATGAGAACCCTAGCTTGGATATTATTGTAATAAAGTGCTGCTCAATTGGAGGTTGCCCCCTCGAAGAGGCCTACGAACATTGATTTCAGAATCAAAGTGTTATTTCTGTTGTTGTTCCTATATCATTTCAGTGCTATTGTGGTGATTTTTCTGGTTATAATGTTGTTATTCTACCATTTCTAGTATTTTATTTATGTTCTGCATACTTTTTATATCTGTTATATTACATGTAGTCGGCGGACCAACAATAGTAGGAGGAACTCCAGCCAGTGAGGCTGAGAGAGTTTTGAGACGAGTAGAGAAAAAATTTACCTCACTCGCACAGTCCCCATGGCAGAGATCAAGGATTTGCCACCGTCTATGCAACCTCAGGTAGTGTGGGAATCACGGTCGTGGGTATGAATTTTTCGGCATTTGGCAAATGTCGTTGACCATTACAACAGGGCCAACATGCCCCATCCTTAGCTAGGATGGACTTTTCACGTGACGAGGGCACTATTTGTATATTTTTGAGGGCATAATCCCCATGAATCCTTACTGGATGTATTTTTGAGGCGCTAGCGCCCATGCCTATACTCTGATCTTTTTGATATTATATATGGATTTTTATGTCTTTTTATGTCTTATGGATTACATTTGCTTTTTTTTTTTAATGTATTTACATGTGCATGTGTGTGTCTTTCTTATATGTGTGCAAGATTCCAATCTAAAATTTGATTAGCTAGAGTATCTGTGACTTGATTTAATCTCCTAGGAACATGAAAATATGTAATATAAACAAATCTTTGTTCTAAGAGATGTACCCTAAGGAACTTTCAGTGTAAATTAGGATCATGAACACAGTAGACTCTATTTAACTGAGACACAACCAACTGATCATCTAAATAGACCCGGAGGTGAGAGATACCAAGTGAAAAAGCATCACAGAGAAACTCAATAACTGCACTGTATTCGGCGACATTGTTTGTGGTGTCGCCTAAACATATACCTCTTGAATATAGTAACTGGCCCTGAGGTGTAAAAATTACCCAAGTTACGGAGGAAAGCTTTCGAGTGTGCTAGCTAGTGTCGTCTGTGAATCCAACAAACACATCTGATTCACTTGACATCTTCCACAATGACAAAAGATAACATAAAAAATGACACGTCCATAAAACCAAAAGAAAACAAAAAGTAATAGTACAAAGACTATACATATGTTACAAAAAGTTACCCAAGGTGACCTACCTATGAGTAATACTTCTTGAGGTAGAGCCCATTTCTAGGTTCTGCCAAAGAATTTCCCTCAAAGTCTGCCAGATGATAAGTGCCCTTTTTTAGAACCTCTTTTATGATGAAAGGTATGAACCACATGGTTTTGAACTTACCTTCCCCTAGGGGGTCCTTATCTTGGTCATAGACCAGGACAAGGTCACCTTCCGAGAAAATCTGAGGACGAACGGACTGATCATATTGACACTTGAATTTTTGTTTGTGAGCTTCGTTAGTTAAGGCCACATCACGATGCTGCTCATTGAGTTTCTCAAGATATAATAAATGCTCTTCAAGCGGTGAAGTGTCTGGAAATAAATGTACTTCCAACTTTAAATATGGGATTTGGCATTCTATGGGAAAGATTGCTTCCAACCCGTAAACGAGTTGAAAAGGTGAGAAACCGGTTGCAGTCTTAATAGATGTTCGGTAGGCCCATAATGTCGATTATAACATCAAATGCCAATTTGACTTGGATGAATTGATCATTCATTGTAGGATGGTCTTAAGAGATTTATTGACAGCTTCCACCTGACCATTCACTTGAGGGTAGTAGGGTGATGAGTGTTCTTGCCTCAGCCCAAGATTTGATCTTAAATCGGTCATCATTATGTTTTGAAAGTGACTGACATGGTCAGTGGAAATCTCTCTCAGAATGTCGAACCATGCTATAATCTAGTTAAACACAAAGAGGGCGACAATCTCGCTATCATCTTTGAATGTTGTCATAGCTTCGATCCACTTGGTGAAGTAGTCTACTTCTATGATGATATAATGGTGGCCCCTTGCTGAAGGATGGTTGTAGGTAGTGTAATCAATCCCCCACTTGGTAAAGGGGCCAACGGTGATGATGGGAAACATGGGAGTGGGGTGTGCCCTCATCTTCTGTGAGAAGATTTGACATGGGTGGAACTTATTGACTGATGCGATACAATCTTTGATTAGTGTTGGCCAGAAGTAACCGGCTAGTAAAATCTTTTGGGTTGTTTCCAACCCAGACAAATGACCACCACATGCTCCAGTATGGCATTCGTTAAGCATGATTTTCACTTCTTCATGAGTGAGGCACCGACAAAGGATGCAATATACACCTCGACGATACAGAGTATCTTCAAGTATGAGATAGTTCTTGGCCTGATGGCGTATACAGTGACGCTCATCATGAGAAGCAGAGGTGGGGCACTTCAAATTATAGAGATAGACAAGTATATCTCCATACCAGGGGTCCAAATATGCTATCAAAAACATGTCTTCTTGAATAGGCGACTTTTTAGGCATAACATCACCTGACTTGACCGGAAGTTTCAAGATGAGTTCCGCAAAGACCAGTGACTTTTTGGATTTTGCCGAAATGAAATCCAAGTCAAATTCCTAGAGGACAACTATCCATCTACTAATCTTTTCACCGATTACCCGTTGTGTCAACATGTATTGAAATGGATTCACAACGACAATGACGTTGTTCTTGCGAAACAAAATATAATGACGGAACCATTGGACATCATGGATTGTTGCCAACGCAAGTTTTTTGATGTGAGAATAATAGATTTTTGGTCCAACCAGGACTCAGATTAGGTAATAAATCACATATTCTCAGAGCAAATCATCCTCCTGAACTAAGACCATGCTGATGGTTGACTCTGCGGTAGCCAAGTACAATAATAAATCTTTGTTATAATTAGGTGGCCGAAGCAGAGGGGCAGTCATGAGGGAACGTTTCAATGCTTCGAAGGAGAATTGAGCGGCTTCATCCCAATGAAAAGGAATGTATTTCTTTAGTAAATGCATAAAGCCCTTTGTGATCTCACCATAATTCGTGATGAAACGCCGCAAACATTTTGCTTTTCCCTATAAAATCTGAAGTTGAAGGATTGTATGTGGGGGAGGCAACTGAACTATTGCCTCAACCTTGAGATGATCGACCATGATCCCTGTTGTTGAAACTATGAAACCTAGCAGACGCCCAACATCACGCAAAAACTACATTTGTTGAGATTCAAGCGAATCTGGAAGTAGCAACATCACTCAAAGATAAGTCAGAGATGTGTGGGATGATCAATTCTCTTATGAGATCGTGATGATAAATCATCTAGGTAGGCCTCAATGATATGTTTGACATCGTGGAAAGAAAAAGACATGGCCCACTAAAAGGTAGCTCCAACATGTTTTAGACCAAAAGACATCTTACAATACGTGAATGTACCCCATGGAAAAATGATTTTTTTTTTGTGTTGGTCTTCAGGTTTGATTTTTATCTGATTATATCCCGAAAAACCATCCATGAAAGAAAAGGCCTCGCAACCTGCGCATTCATCGACTATCTGGTCAATAAATGGTGTGGGGAAATTATCTTTTGGACAAGCTTTGTTCAAATCATGGAATTTCGTACATACACGAATCATACCCTGGTTTTTGTCAACTGACACGGGGTTTGACACCCATTGGGTCAAATGGACAGGGTAGATAAAACATGCCTTGAGCAGTTTCTCTACTTCAACCTTAATAGATGCTGCTTTCTTAGGATTAATTGGATGAAGCTTCTACCGAACCGTCTTAGCATCAGGATAAGTCGTGATTTTGTGTTCAACAATTTTTGAATCGATGCCTGGCATGTCCTCATAAGACCAAGCAAAAATGTCGCAGAATTCCTTAAATAAATCCGTGTAGATTCGAATCTCTTCGGGGGAGCAGTCAACTCCGACGAAAACATTCTCCATGATGCCAGGGGTTCTGGAGATGTTTATAGGTATAGTTTCAATGATGGTTTCCATATTACCCTCAGCATAAACAACATGTGTAGCCAAAGGATTGATAGGGAAAGGCTTATCTCCAGGCATATTCAAAGTGAATTCTCCTGCTTAATTTCTGTTTAACTCTGGGAGGAAGTAAGATCTGTGATGGAGATCGTCCCAGGGTTTGTCCGGACTAGTCATTGCTTCAAAGATAGCTTCGTCTAAGGGAAAAACTATGTCTAAAGAATCTGTATTAGCGAGGGAACCTTGAGCCCAAATAGGCTCTAGAATAAGATCTAACTCTTGTGTAGAAGTCGGATCGGGGTCGGTGAAAGCTTGCTAGGCTAAAGAGTACACCACTTCTGTCATGGAAAAGGGCATGGAAATACCATGGTTCCTTGTTGCTTCCATTGTGGCTGATGGGAAAGGAGTAATCCATGAACCATTGAAGTAAGTCACGCGAAATGACGAAACTTGGAAAATCTCAACCTTATCGTGGTCATATATAAACTTAATATCGCCTTGAGGAGGCGGGTAATCGAAAGTAACCATCAAAGGTGGGAAAAAACCAACCCCTATGTTGATGATGTCGGGTTGAGGGTTATCAATCATTGGGACCATGAATTCCCCCAATGAAGTATCAGGATGGGAGAAAGACAACTGATCAATGGTCACGATCCAACCCTCATGTGGAAACAACAAGACCCAGAAAACTGGAGCAACTACTGCTTGCATAGCATAGGTCCAACTCCTCCCTAACGAGAGATTGTAGTTGAGAGATGTGTCGACCACTTCAACCTCGACACACACGGTTTTCCCTCCTAACTGTATGGGAAAAGAGGGGATAATGCCATGTGGTCGGAATAAATGACCATCGAAAGAGGTAAAAAGAGTAGGTGACAGAGACAAAGCGGGTTGGCCAATGGCCTTCCAACACGCCAAAGACATTACACATGTTGAGGCACCCTCATCAACCACTGTGCAAAAAATTTTCTGACTAAAAGTTTTTGTGGTGTAAGACACTACTATCTGGAATGCTATGTGGTAAGGGAGACGAGGTTTTAAGTCGGTTGTATCAAGCATGATCGTACTTGGATTACAAGTCTTAGCAGATTCTAAAGAGGCTAACAGAGCCTTTCTCTGGGAAGGGAAGCTTTGGAGGACTTCCAAAGCAGACATTGCATAAGGGGTTTGAGACAAATCCTCCACCACAGAGTAGTTCTGGGCGGCCCTTGCATTTGGGTTGTGCGAAACTTTCTTAAATGCACCTTTTGGGATACGTTTCATGGTTTCACCCAATGTTTTCTCGATCTAGAGAGGAAGAGATGGGGTTTCAACTTCTTTACCTTTATCAGAGGTGCTTGGCTTGCTATAATCATGTGTTCTAGTCGATATATAGGCATCACCTTTCATCATATACACATTCGCGGATGCAGGATTGTTTGGAGATGGAGGGGGTCCTTGAATGCCCCCTTCCGCGCTCGTAGAGGATTGAGTTAAATTTTGGCCATGTTGAAATGGGTTTGTTAACATAGCAGGCTGCTACTATGACAATAACTTTTGGGCCTCTACAAGATGAGGGCATTGGTGAGTCGGGTGGTCTTCCGCGCATAGATTACATGGATACTTCAACTTCCTTTTTTCTTTGTTGCCTCCGCTAGTATTATGAGTGGGTTTCTTATCCCCTTTACCCTTCTTACGTTGTTTCTTCTTTCCATCAGGCTGTTGGGTGGCCTTCAGATTTTTTTATTACACACTGTGTACATCTGAAGTTTGGGTAGGGGGAGAAGCCAAAACAGTAGTCTGGCTAGCCGCTGTATGCTGTATAGACAATTGATGCAATTGTTTCAACAATTGTTCAGTGGGATTTATTTTTGCTGAACCAACAATACCATCGACATGTAGTCCAACTCTTTGTCTGGTTCTATCAAGTATTGATCATGGCACATCTGACAAGATTTCATACTGTAGACCAAACTGAGAATAAATTAGCTCAAGCTATTGAGCTCGCATGATTGCATATTCTTCGGAAAACACTCTCGATGTTCCGATGTGTTTGGATAACTTTGGGACCAAAGACTTAAGAAACCACTCAAGCTGGAATGCTGGTGGGACTGGCACCTTAATCAAACTCTTCTGGCATCTCCATTCTTAGATGTGATCAGAGATATGATCCACTTTTGTCTGTTCAAAATTGGCCAACAATTCTGTGCTAGCATCATATCTCACAGGTAATTGGAAATGGTTTAGGAAAGCCATTTCCAATTCACCGAAGGAAGAGTATCTTGAGCGGTCGAGCTCAATGTACCATTTCACAACACTTCCAATGAGAGTACGTTGAAACAATCACAACTGTACGGAGTCGTCTTTCAATGAATTAGATGAGTACCAAAGGTAAAAATTAGTCACATGATCCCCTGGATATTCGTTAGTCTTGGCTTCGAACTTTGGTATGTCTGAAGGAAACTTCGTCAGCATAGGGGGCCAATGCAGATCGTGATAGATAGGGTTGTTCAACAACCTTGTTAAGTCTGGAAAATGCAAGGTTGCCAGGAAAGGTAGTTTGGGATGTTGGTGATAACCATGGAAAAAGGGGCCTGGAGTTTGACTGGCACTAGGTTTCCAGGAAAAGTTGGGTTGCTAGCCCGGTTTCTGGTAAAAACCATGGCCATGACCAACGTACAAATTCTGCATTTGAGGAGACATCATTGGATGATTCCCTAAATAGGACGTAAATGGTTGGGCATGGATTAAATTTGAGGGACTTTAGGAAGGGCTTCCCCATGCCGATTCCATGGGCATAGGTACTACACCTTGCCCAGGGTTCCATTGGTTGTGCAAAGAGTTTCCCTTGATCGACATTCCTGATGAGGGAACTGATCCTTGCTAAGAATTCCAAGGTCTTGATGCAAAAGAAGTTCCTGGGTTTTCCCCTTGTGCATAAATAATACCCTACATAGGATTAGGTAGTCCGTAGCCAGGGTTTCCCCTAGTCGGGAAAGCAGTTGACGAGAAAGTGTTGTTACCAAACACACCGAACAAAGAAAACGGTGTCGAACCTATCAGCATATAATGAGAAGGTGTTCCTTGAATCCCTGCTCCAAATGAACTATGGTGTGCGTTTGGCCCGATGAAATGCTGGTGGGCACCGCCGAGTGAAGGGGATGAAGGAGGTATATGTCCTCCTCCGTAAGGGAAATCATTAAAGGGAGATGAAGTGCCCCTAATGGGTCCTTGAAGAGGAGAGTTAGAGCTCCCTTCCCCCATACCTAAAGTTTTTAAAATGGAGTAGGAAAGAACAGGACTTGTACCTGAGCTAGGCATCCCGTATGAGAATGCAGGACCTGTCGCACTCTGTGTGAAAGGATCAGTGGCCATCGCCAAAGATGGGATAAGACCACTTCTCAAGGTAGAGGTAGTCAATACCATGGTGTCTCATACCAACGATGATGGGTTAGGAGGTGGAACACTCCCTATGGTGACAACCATAGTGGGAATAGGAGAATTCCTGGAGGAAGTTGCAGCATTTGTTTCCATTTCTATGTGTGACACTATCTGGCACTTGTAAGGATAAATCTATGCAATCATGGGTGCCAAAATATCAGTGATTGGAGTTTTAGATGGACCAAGAGCTTCTTCTCCAAGGTATGAAATGGTTGGTTCCTCCAAATGTTGGTCGGGCATTGTTTCCTGTGAACCGGTTGCTTCAAAAGACCCTTGTTGGTATAGATTTCGCCTTAGCGGTGGCGGGGGTGGCTCCAGTGCAACCGGTGGTAGGCCAAGAAGCCTTTGTGACTGATGGAGCTCATGATCCTCCACTGTGTAAGAAGATCAAAGATACACTAGGTATTTCTGTTCATTCAAAAACACTAGAAAGAGTCCCTACGAGATAAAATAAGCACTTACTAAACTAGTAGGAAGAACAGTTACAAAAACCAACACTAGAGCCACTTACCAGTGCAAGTGCAACTCGAATATGGAAGAACCCTCCGGGTATACTCTGCAAAGTATGGCCCAATGTCTATGCTAGGTACCATAGTCTACCCCTGCAGTCACCTGTGTAAGTCCCTAAAATAATGGCAACTAGGTTGCCAGCGCATGAACAATCATCAGGCGGGTACAGTCGATAGTCGGGTGCACTGCAATGAGAAGTGTATCAAGCCCAAAACCTGTCAAGGGTATCAAAATCAAGTGTTCCAGAAGACAATTGATGCCCTCGAACAGATTTGAGACCCACGAAGCTCCGTGGCAAATGCGATCGACGAAATCCCAAAACAAGCCCTCTATATGCGTTCCCCACTATGCTTGGTCAGGCTTTGGAGGGGTTATCTCCACTACCTTTCTACATGTGACCTCATGTTTATCCCCTATGTTAGAGGGGGGTCCTAGATAACTTTCATGATACTGGACTTTTAACACTCCCTAGCACAGACTCTTATGTATGTTTTACAGCCTTGAAGAGTTTCCTCTCCAACCTAAAACAAGGATCTAGCCTAGACTAGTTGATGGGCCCTACAAACATAAAGTCTAGTTGATTTTAATTAATTGTTAATTTTTATGGCTTGTATTAAGTCAAAGGTTATTAAAGTGAAACTAGTGATGTTTTTAAAAGACGAAATAAAAGATACACAGAAAGATGGAAACAAAATAACTTCTTCTTGACAACATTTTTAATCAACTTTTCAAACTAATTTTTTTTCTAAGATCTTTGAGCAGCAAACTCGAAACATAATTTCGCTCGACTACGAGCTACTTATTGTCCTAAGTAAACAACCAAGAACTTATGAAAGAAAAACTTTTTCTGGTTATTAATGCTAACCAACAACTACTTAACCAAACCAATAAATATAAGAGTTTTTTTTTATTTAATGCTCACAAAGCAAAAAAGGAAAAATGAAAACAAGTAAAGACTAAGAAAACTTATGGCCTAAGCGCAGATTGCAAAGAGTTACCGACAATAACACACAAATTGATTAAAGCAGACTCTCACACTTGTCTAAAAACCCTATGAAAGAAATTTTTTTGAGGATAACTTTTTAATGAAAAAGAAAGCTATTGTTGTAATCAGACCTAAGTTTCTGACTACTATGAGAAAGACCAAGATTAAATCAAGGAAATCCCTGAGAGGTATAACTCTTGATAAGTAAGAGGATGAATGCCTCTCCTTAAATAAAAAATTTCTCAACAAGCACACTGCTGACAGTTTGTTAAGCCCTAATATTGGCTCATTACCCCTTAATTGGGGCATATTAGATTAGTAATGTTATTTTATTTATGTCGGCTTTAGGCCATTAGTTGTAATTTAGATTAGTAATGTTATTTTATTAATGTCGGCTTTAGGCCATTAGTTGTAATTATACCACCTAGTCTCCTATATATACCAAGGAGACTTTTTCATTTTGAATCATCTTGTACTTGAACATTTTAGTGGGGTAAAAGGAGGTTGCCCCCTCATAGAGGCTTATTATCTGAAATTATCTCTTTTTCAAAGAGTTGAGTACTTTTTCTGAGGTTTTTCTATGCTATATTGATATNATATATACCAAGGAGACATTTTCATTTTGAATCATCTTGTACTTGAACATTTAAGTGGGGTAAAAAGAGGTTGCCCCCTTGAAGAGGCTTATTATCTGAAATTATCTCTTTTTCAAGGCGTTGAGTACTTTTCCTGAGGTTTTTCTATGCTATATTGATGTTTGGTTCTTAACACAGTTGAATAGCCAGCGTGTGCACACGAGCTGTGTAAGGTTAGAACACGTGTACATGCATGTGGGCCTTATACATGCTGCATGTACCTTTGAAATTATTCCAAAAATGAAAAAACAAGCAATCAAACACTGGCAGAGACTACTGGTATTGAGAACCAGAGTCCCTTGAAGACTCAGAAACTTACTGTAATAGAAAAGAAAAACAATTCAAGGAAAATTCCATAGAACAAGACCAATCTGAGGTGATACCTAAGCTACAAACTAAAAAAAAAGAGACCAGAATGAGATCCAAAAAACCCCTGTGAAGAATCACTTCTGAAAGGGGATAGGATGACTGCCTCTCTAAAAACAAAAATCTGAATTCAGACACGCGACTGATACTTCATCAACTAGCGTGTGCACATAGACTGTGTGAAGGTAGGGCACAAGTACATGCATGCAGGCCTTATACGGGATGCATGTACCTCTGTGACTTCCAAAATATAAAAAGAAGCCAAGCAAAGAAAGAAGAGAATACTGGTATGGAGGAACATAATCCCTACTAGCTCACACTCTTCCAGAAACTTAGAAAAAAGGTGGTGAAACCAATTTAAAACTACCAAAAACGTATCCCCAGAAGACCCGAGAGATCCCCAATATGGTCGCCAATTCTGTTGTGGGTGGGAAATCCCTCCTATGGACTAGCACTAAGAGTTTTATCATGCATGCAAAAATTACCTAAAGATTCCTACTTTCTACCATCATCCCATGCCTAAACCCCATTATTCATATGCAAATACAAGGTTAAAAAGATCAAGTTGACATACCTTATTTTCATGTTTTATGTCAATCCCTTTTCACGCTTGGTCACTCCTCGACTGCAACTCTCCTGCCAATGCTGACCTACATTCACAAAACACAAACAAAGAACTCCACATGCATTTGATCTATGAACTAATGGGTTAGATATTTAATCAACATATAATCAATATTCAAACAATAAAAACCTCATAGGGAGGGACGAGAAAAGTACTTCTTTTATTAATATGACAAGAATACCTTACAATAGTGAGATCAACCACTGCTCCTCAAATCTGGTCCTGAGCTCCTCTTCAACTGTGCTCCAACTACTTCTGTATATGCTTCTTTTCACACAATAGTTGAAAAAGGTTGAAGCAAGGGGAATGCTAATTCGGGTAGAGTTTCTTTACTATGATTTTCCTCCTTTCAAATGGGACCCCTACCCATTCTTTTATAGGCTAGAAGGAGCTAGGTATTTAGTTGAGTGATTGGCCATGCACAGTCAAAAGGTTTAGTTAACTTACCCAAAACTGTGTGTTCATCAACAACTTTCCATTTTTCATGATTTTGTAGGTACATGCGGGCTGTAATGGGCCAGCTAGTGTGTACACGCAGAATGTAGTGGGTCCGCTAGCATGTGCCTTTAAAAAATGTGTTTTTAAGAAGATATGTTCAGTAGTGGCTTGGAAAAGAAGGAAAATGAGATGGCCTGATGCCAGTTAAGCATGTCTGGTGAAAATTAGGGTTATAACACTGACAAAGGGGAGAATTGATGATGGAATTGAAGATGGTTGTCAGACAGAAAGTTTCGACAACAACAAACATCAAGTATGCTAGATGGGCATGGAATTTTCCAAATGGGAAACTGTGGTCTATAGATGAAAGACTTTAGTAGAATTATGGTTCAATAAGTTTAAGTTGAATCATACATAATTGAGATGTTGAATTTGATTTTTAGAGCAATGACATGGACGTTTGGTTCACATAGATAGTCATTCGACCTAGTAGAGGACAAGAGGATCCTTCTGCATTGAAACTTGGAATTTTATTAATTTGTCAGGCATTTTGAGGGATGTGTCAGACTATAAGTTGATTCACTTCTCTTGGTCCACTCTCATCAGATTGGAGTTTAAATTAAGTGAACAAATTGCATGCATCATGGCTCACATGATTACATAGTGATATTTTCCAGAGATGGTAGACTTTGGAAAGATTATGGTTCAATGACTTGCAATTGAATCATACACATGATACATTGGGATGTTATTGGACACCTAAAAGTGTCAATATTGGTTAGTGGTTATCCAAAAACCATTAGATACATGGTATCAATTGGACAGTGGTTATCCCAAACCATAGATTCAGAGAGAACTTTCAGTGATGCAGTGATAATAGAATGGTGATACTACATGTTCACCAATTAACAGAAGACATCAGATTCTTCTAGCTTAGATACTTGGAAAAATGATCGAATTGTCAAGAAATCAGGGAATTTTTAGATATTGTAGTTGTTCACTTCCATATCTCATCTCTCTTTCAGTTCATTTCAGATGAACCATTCAACATCTAGATTGGCATTTTTTCAGGCAGTTCTTCATTAAGGCTCAACTCATGAGTTTCAATATGAAGACTTGGAATTGATACCCTGCTGGTATTATTGATCAGACTTGTGATTGAGGGGGGGATTGTTAGCCTATGGCTTACCTTTACCAATCACTAAGTCTACATTGTCACCTATATTTTTATTATTCATTTAGGATATTAATAATACATCCCCAAGTGACAACTAATGATTTAGTTAATATTTACTAGCCTAGTCATCATGCATGATTTTAGGATCTAGAGAAAATCCCTCGATGAGGTGGCATCACCCATTGTACTATAAATATGTAACATTGGTGTGAATACATTACGAGTTGGCTAGTGAACCCTTTCTGACATGTTGTT
>SNQJ01S0017364.1:24077-36284 GCA_010110895.2 Picea sitchensis | reverse complement strand
TTTAGTGGTCTCATCAATTAGTGGGGAACTACCTTCGTTGTTTACAAATTGGATTTGAGTGGATGAAAAAACCATTGGAGCCCAAATGAAATGGAGCATTTTATCATAAATCATAATGATCAATGCAAAATTTCACATATCCTGTCTAGAATAATTCTTTTTAAGTGTGCAACTTCCACTACTTATACATCACCTAGTTCTAACACCAAGCCCAAATCCCACATGGTACAAGCATTAATACTAGGTAATTCCTCCTATGATACTCTAATATTTTATCACTCTATGGCATCAAAAACTACAAGTTTAATGAGTCCATAATGGGACAATGCATATTCATTCCCATTATTTACTTTGTAACTCATATGCCTCAAATATTGTAGCAAGAAATAGAGGATGTTAAGGTTTTCCTTAGATATTTGCTGAAATAGGTTTCTTAGATGGCATAAAAATATGAAAGGGTATGCATGCAACATGATTAGTCTCCCTTCACAGATTATATACTTAAACATATGATATGCTCCCTTGTCCCAAGGTCCTACGAGACTCTCCCTTTTGACTCCATTCTTATTCTCTTCTAGTTCTTCACAGCTTAATAAAAATAGTTTCTTGGCATCTATAGCAGGTTGTCTATCTTCCTTATCCCAAGGTGGACCCACTACGAGGCATGAAACTTTTCTTATGACAACCTCATTTATCTTTATTTCCATCCCTTTCATAGTAGTTATGTATTTATGATCTCTAACATTCTAAACGTTGTATGCAAACTTTAGTGCCACTTTGTCATCATATATCTAAAACCTATTAAAGTATACCATCCAATTTGATTATTGAAATACTTCTACTACTTCAATGTTGTTATATACCCTAGGTCTTTGCAAACCCCCTCTTGTTAAAACCACCCCCTATTTTTCACTTTGATGTCTATCTTGAGAAATTTGTAAGGTTGAATACAGGGATAAATTCACTACTCTAGAATATTCTTGTAACAAGGAATATCAAACAAAGATACATTGACTCCCTAGTTTTGTGATGTGAAAGGAAATTCAACAAAACAAGAGGGTATGTTCATCTCTTGGTATTCGTCTCTCTATAAGTGATATTCTTGTTAAGTATGGCGCAAGTTTGAGAGAGTAGTGCAGCTGCAACTGCTACAGTTGTGTATGGTACTTGTTCTATGGATATGGATATTCTCTCTCTTGTGCACTGCCCTTGGAGAAGTAGTGCTCTACTTTTCTTGAGTTTTTGTTGAAGTTAGCAGCTAGGGTTTATCTATTGGTTCTAGTATGGATTTCCGAAATTATTATTTCAAAGGTTAAGGTGCTCAGGGGTTGTTGCATGCCTATGGTTGGCTGGTAATAGTGATATTGTCTATGGTAAAATGAGCACATCAATTATTTTAACAGGTTATGGGCCCACACCACCTTTAGGATAGTCTAACCACTGGAAGGTAGCGTGGCAGTCCTTTGTTAAGCTCATTGTGGCACTAGTTGCAACTGCAGCTAAGATTTCTGATTGTGCAACTGCAACCATGGATGATTTTAGGGGCTAAATTTCGCTCATGGGATAATTTTCGATGGTTTTTCCAAAAATGAGATTCGTTATTTTAAAAATGATTCGCCCAAATTCTATAGGATAAAATCATTTTACCTTAAAAATCACCAAAATTTTATAAAAAATATTTAAAATACTTAGAAATTTGAATATTTTTACAAAAATATCGCCAAACATTTATAGTTGACATATGAAGGATTAGTAAGATTCGCCAAGGTTTCTACATTTTAAAATAAATTTCCATCCTTAAAATCATCGTTGACTGCAACAAACCCTAACCTAATTTATCGATTCAGATTGGGAAGGTAGTGCAGATAACAGAAGAATTAATTCTTGGATATGTTTTCAGTTTGAGGTTTACCATGATATCATGGGCTAGAAGGAAACAAAATTCTATTGCACTCAACACTGCAGAAGAAAAATATATTATAGCTTGTGATGCTTATACGGAAGCAGTGTGGCTCTATAAGCTGGTTTCTAGACTGTTTGATTAGGTGTTGGATTTGACCATGATATATTTTGATAATCAAAGTTGTGTAAATCTCCCAGAGCACCTGGTGTACCATGATAGGTTGAAGAACATTGATATCAAGTATTTTTTTCTTCGTGATAAAGTCTAGAGGGGAGAAGTAATTCTCTAGTATATCTCCACTGATGAGAAGATAATAAGTATTTTGGTAAAGCCTTTGTCCAAGATGAAAATTTTGCATACTTAAGGGATAAGATGGACTCATGGAGATGACTTCATTATTGGAAAGGGAAGTGATTACTCCCCAAGTTTGGAGGGAGCACTGACATTTTATTGTTATATTGATAGTCATTTTCCAGTTTGGAAAATGGTCTAGGTTGGGTAGTCACTTTATGGTTCGGAAAGTGGTCCAAGATATATGATGCAAATTCATTTTCCAGTTTGGAAAATGGTCTAGAATGGACAGTCACGGTTCAACATATTGTTGATATACCATAAACAGTGATTCCCCTTGTGGCCAGTGTGGGGAATGGTCTAGGAAAGTCATTCTCCTTGGCAGTCACTCTAAGAAGTGGTCAAGTAGAATGGTATGACTCTCTAAGAAGTCATTCTTTCAAATTTCACAGTTGTGAACATTTTCGAAGAATGGTACGATGTAGGAGGTTGGTGCAGGATAGTCATTTCTATAGGAAATGGTCTGTGTTGGATTTTACCCATTCATTGGCCTTTGTCTTTTCTACTTAGGATTCTTTATGGGTTATTTTGATCCTACATTACTATCATATATTGGCCCTGGTTCAGATTTGATAATCTCCCAACAAAATCCCTCTAAAACTATCATCCCCTCTAGTAGACCAAAAGAAAACGTAGCACACAGAGTGTACTGTGCAGTCTCACCCAAGATAGCTCTATAGGTGGCTGCAATACTCAGGTGTTTGCAACCTGGGAATGAGTGGAGATATTCGGTTTTACTATTTAATATTTATTTATTTATTCTAACATCTAATTATAGCAATCATTCTATCCATGCATGTGGAATACTAGATCTAACTAGTTAATTCATTCATCTAACTGTTATAGATAAATCCCCCTACAGACAAGTGGATTCTCTCTTGGGCTCTAGACTCCTAAGACCAAGACAGATAAGTTCTATTGTGGACACTGACATTCCTTTTCATGAAGCTAAACTATTCAAAGAAGAAGAAAGAAGAAGGGTAAATACCTTTTACCGACGTTTGTCCTTGCTCAATCTAGGATGATCTTGATCTCCAAGTTCTTAAGAAGTTCCTGCAATACAATGAGAAACAACAACAAAACATACTTCCTACTCTACCATAATTAGCTTCATAATGGATCTATAAAAGAAACAAGTTCATGAAACGTACACAAACTTTAAATGAAACAGGCCAAGCATAGATTTGTACAATGAAAACAAAGTTAATTTCTTACAGCCATAGATGTAGGTGCAATAGCTTCACCAAGCTCTCTTTGTCCGGACCCTTGCTCAAATAATCCACACACAGAATGATGATGCTTCAATGATATATCCCTTATGAGATCATAAGTTTGATGCTTTATAATGTCTCCCTTTCACCATGAAGAGGCCTCCTTATATAGGCTTGGAGAGGCCTAACCACTTAAGATATTCTTGGGATAATTTGAGGATTCTTCTCCTTTAGTTGTGGATATTCCCTAATATTGAGCCTTGACCTCAGATTTGAATCTTACCAACTCCATATATGAAGGGATTCTTCTCTAATTTTTCTCAACAATCCAAAAATTTGCTCAAAAAAGGATAGCACTCCCTCAAAATGGGACACAGAGCATTGGAACGCTCCCCCAAACGAGGTCACGAAGCGTTGGAAATCCCTGACAGTGTATAGGGGAGCGTTTCCTTCCAAAATTGATTTTTGAGTGGATTTTTCCATGGAAAAAGATTTGTAATCTTTGTCAAATGACTTATCCTCTTCAAAATCAGTCTTTTGAGGTGTCTTGCAAGTGTTCTTGATAATGTCGTCTAAGACACGACATAGGCAAGATGATAGTATGATATTTGTGACACTTGTGGGCGAAATGCGACACTTGCGACATTGGTAATGACGATACTAGGCCATCATTGTAATGAGTAATTTTGATGTGTAACACTAACATTCATCAATTAATCATCCATAAAGATGCATGCATTCATTCACACAACATAGGTGTTATCATGGTTCATCCCCTCCTAGGCTACATCCACAAAGATCTGGCTCTCAAGCTTTTATTATGGTTCAGTAATATATCACATTGTGCGTGTTTACAATCTTAGGTATTAATCTCTTCCACAGGATCCTCGATCCATGTGAGGCTTACTATATCACACAAGGTTCCTCAGGCTATGATCTAACCCTCAGGATCGAGTTTCTCACTAACTCCCTAGCTCACCAGCTTACTGAGTAGTACAGTTTTTACAACTTCCTCTTCCTCGGTCGCCCCCCTCTCGTCTGATCTCTCTTTGCTACTCTAAATTTACATCTCTTTCTCCTTCTAAGTACTACCTATTTATATTCTTGGCTCATTATCCATTACAATACATTAAAAAAACCCTAACCCTAGTGTCATTAGGTCTTCCTTGCATGCGTGCCTCACCTACTTCCCTTACATGTGTTCCTTTTCCTTTCAGTTGTCCTTTCCTCCTTGCATGCTTCTCTTCCCAAAATATCCTTTTCTCCTGACTAGGCCTGCATCCAACATGCCCCCAACACTAACATGTGGCTCGTCCCAAGCCACCTAAACTTTGTGTGCTTCTTCGACAGCTTCTACAAGAACCTGGAACTTCTCTGTGAGTTCCCTTGCTTTTGTTTGAGCATGTGTGGTCTTTCCTATGAGTGCATCCAACACTTGCACTGTAATTTCCTCTTTGATCATCTCTGTGCACTTTGCCTAAGTTTGTTCCATGTTCTTCTTTTCCTCTTATTCCTACGCAATGAACTTCACTACCCGCTCTTGGATACATTCCATTTGAACTTGTTGCTCCTTCTTCTGTGTCTGCACGACTATGAGTTCTTCTTGCAGCTTTTTCGTATCATGTACTCTTTTGAGGCACTCGATGATTTGCATCATCTTCTGCCTCTACTTGAGGTCCTAGATATATATACTTATCTTCTCCTCTTCTTGGTCCCACTACTGGACCTTTTGATCCTCCGCCAACTTTTTCCATAGTTGTGTTTCTTTATCGAGCAAGTCGACAGCTGCGTTGACTTTCTGTTCCATCTCCTCCATCTACCCTACTTCTTCTTGCTTCCTTTGCTCCTTCACCTCTAGGGGAGTGGTAGGGATGAGTTGTTTCTGGAGGTTCTCGATCTCCTGCCTATATTGATCGATTATGTGCACAATATCATCAATTTTTTTCATTGTTGTGAGATCTGTTATCTACTTTCTCTTCATAATTCTATCATAGGCTGTAGCCAATCCCTGCTTGAGCCTATCCACATGATATTTATCATATTTGGTCTCGATATTGACATTATAGAGAACCAATTGCAATGCTTCTCTAATATCCTTCATATGTTGCAGTTTTGTTGTGTCTTTGCATGTGCATGACTTTACCTCTTGCGCGACGCTGACTTGTATTTTATATAATTCCTTGGTTGGTGTCTACCCCATTACCAACTGTATTTGTGCCAGATATTTCAAGGGTGTCAGGACCACAATTTCATCCATGAGCATCATGCTGGGTGTAACGTAAAACATCGAGCTCAGTTGTGTTGTTGTCTGGATCCTATCTTGCTCGCTCGACCGAGCCTTGGCCTATGTCTGTGATGTTGCGGGGACTGATTCTATTCCTCTGTTGGCCAGCTCATCCTAAATGTTGTCCCTTTGGCATTGGGCTTCATCAAAATCCTTCGTTTTTTGGTCCTGGACCATTTCAGCCATGAGGTCTATTTCATCCTCAGTGATTGTATACTCTAGTGATGTTTTGTGTGCCTTAGTTTTCTTGCACGCACCCCCCATTTGTATGATTGGCCTCTTGGTATGGCCTTTCTCCTATTGAGTATAACTTTATGTGGTCCCCTGTGTTGTCTCATTCTCTTTTTCTTGTTCCTATGATGCATGGGTGTTGTTCTTCTTCCCTTCTTGGGTACCTTTCTTGGGCGCACACCCTTTCTTCTGTTGTGCCAGGTTCTGACCTAGCTTTGGCTTCTTACACGTCATCTTGTCTCCTACATGTGTATGTTCTTTCCCTGCAATAGCCTCCGTATCCATAGACATCTCTTGACTCAGTTCTGGAACCCTCTAGTGATCGTGTCAATCCTTGATGGCCATTTCTACGTCGTCTTTCTTGACGCGGTACTGCATTTGTATCCATTCATTCTCAGGATCCTTACGTGCTTAGATCTACACTACATGCCTGGTTGCTTTCAATTTGGCTATGCCCTGATATTGTGTGACCCCTTCTGGTGTAATTCGCTGAGTGTTGGCAATGATTTCCTATAGGTCCTTGTAATACCCTGCGAACATGCATGCATTCACACTTTTATTTTTAGGGTCTGAAGTTCTCCCCAATGATAGGTATTGTGTTGCATGACAATGGGTGGATCTCTTGAAAAAGTATGTATACTTAGGCTCCCTCCATCCGACCAAGGAGATCAGGATGAGTAGCCAAGAATAGTGAAATTTTTCCCCATGTCCTACGCATCCTTCCAGTCTTCCAGGAACACATTTAACAAGTATGGAGTCGAGCTAAGTGTAGTGCCCTCTGCACACTGTGCTATAGCTGCAACAACCCCAGTAGGGACTTCCTCCTTGTCGAACTTCCTGATAAACTTGCACACCATGATTTTTGTGGGGATCCTTGATGTTGCATCACTAATGCACTTAATTATGGTTCTGTGTGACCCTCTTACTATACCATACGTCCTCTTCATTTCCTCAGCTAGTGCCTTCTCCTTTCTTTTGTCATCGAGGAACTACACAGGTGTCTGTCACCGAGATGAAAACCCTGTAATATACATAATAAGATTTACGTCTATTGATATGGTCTCTTCCACCCATAGGTATGCTCTGTGGGTAACTGCCATCAGTTTCTTGACAGGGTTTCTTAGGTCCTAAACCCTTCCAAAGTTCAGGATCTCCAACAGGCCTAGAATCCTAGTGTTGGCCAGTCCGACTGCCCACTGTTTTGGTTGGTTAATTGGTTCGTCAAAGTGTCTTATACCCATACTATCTAGCTAATCTTGCTTTGCAAACTCTGGAAACTTGTCCATGTCGGTCACATCGTGATCTGAGTACCGTAGTTTTTCCACGTGGCCTAACAGGTTAGCTGTGACACACACCCGTTCCGGAATATGTGGTAAGACTATGGTTGTGGAATCCTACATGCATGGTAATATTACTCCTGGTTTCTTTCCCTTCTGTTGTGGTGGTTGAATCAAGGTTCTAGCCTCCACTTTTCTCTCTTCTTCATACACATATTCCTGGCCAATGACATCTTCTACTATGCCCTTATGTGGTTGCTCCAGCACAGCTGTGTATGACCTTTCTGGTGTAGCTATTTCTGCTTGGTTTGGGACTGTCCCATTAACCCTTAGGGATCCTTTAGGGTTTTCAGAGCATGAAGGATTTCCTGCATCCTAGGTCTGTTGGCTATGTCCTACTTTTGACATATCAATATCCATGCCCATTGGTGTTGTATGTTGGGTTTCCTCCACCACTAGTCTGGGGCTTCCTGGTTCCATATCGGGCAACAGGATTTCATCCAAGTTGACGAATTTCGTAGGACAAGGTGGTTTTTTTTCACTTCCATGTGGCTGTTGAGGTGCTATGAGGTTTCTTCGAGGTCGTCTGCACGCCTCACTCTGCACTCCTAGCTTGGGTGGTTCCATGGTGGTAAAAAAAAAATCGTAGAGCTTATTTCTCTTTGTAACTTCTGCAAACTTACTCTCTGCTCTGTATACTCTATCTCTCTGTTCCTTTCTCAATTTCAGAATAACCTTTTTGATCCCCACGTTCTTACCTTATATAGGAATCATGTGAAACTTCTCAGATACATTAGCCAATTTTCATTTTAAATGAATTGGCACTTCCTGTGTACTTTCCATTGAATTGACTTTCCATCTCCAGTTGGCACGATTAATGCAGCACCCCATCAATCATTCTTGTCATTCAATTTTGATAGTTTTCATTCGTTGGTGCCTTTTTTCATGCCCACCATTTCCGTTGTTTCCTCCTTTTAATGATCATTGGTTCTTTCTCTGTCCCACTAACGTTTTTGAGTGCGGTTGAACATTCTCTATTCGGTGCGCTGGCCCTTTTTTTATATCTTTTTATGTTCGGCGTGTTAGCAATCTATAAATTTTGTTTGGCTGATAGAAAAATGACAGAGGTAACTCTTTAAACCAACATTAGAGTTGAGGCACTAACCTGCTCAACTCAGAGAGGGATCTCTCATGTCACTTGATATTTCTTTGATAATCAGTGGCTAGATTTGGTTTGTTTTGGGGGTTTTTAATAAAATTGTTGGCAATGAAGAGGAGGAACACTCAGGGCTATGGAGTCACAATTCTGAAAGTGAATGAAAACAATGATCAACTAGTAGAACTCTCCAGAGGATAAAGGCTAATTGAGGCAATGAATCTGAGTTATTCTAAGATTTCAGTAGAGTGTAGGAAGATAGAGAAAACAAATAACTGCATCAAAGCATTACTGAAATGAATTATGAATTAGTTAAGAAGACAATCACACAGTTTGAATTGATTAAGCCAAGAGCATCATAAGATGAATTTTGGGCCTTTAACTCTCCAATTTAAACAGAAGAAAATGTAAATGGAATAAAAGATCATAGGAAATACATACAATGAAGGAAGCCAAAGATCATATCACCACCATTAGAATATTTTCATAAAGACTTCGATAGCTTCTACATATATATTCAATTCATCTTCATAAAATCACAATAGAGTTTACAACAACAAAAGGTGCCCTTGCACTTATGCCAACATTAACTCATTCAAGTATCCCAGTATTTATACAATTTGATTGCAATGGTTGAAACTGAAACGTTTCAGCTTCTAAAACTGATTATAATAATTTCAACTGACAGTCTCGGTATGGAAACCAATTTACAATGATTGAAAAAAAAAGATGTTTCAAAACTAAAGTGGATTCCTCTGACTTTTCAGCTTCTTTCACGACATATGTCTCAATCTTATCCTCTGTCAAATTTGCAAATTTGATGACACTTGGAAATCATTTACTGGTTCCGGGGAAACTGCATTTTGTCTTACCCAGCCACCCGATTTCCTTCCATTGAGTCAGAGGGGATCTCGTAGTCCATCATATCTTTAATCAAAATCTCCAAGTTAATGCACATGGCATAGGACATATTCGACAGACCAAATTTCATTGTTTTGAACTTATTCATAATTTCAAAGTTTGTAGCCAAATACTCTACCAGGCTTGGGCCTTTGAGACTTTCTTCCATAGCCTTAAATTTAGAATGGTCCATTCTACAGAGAATGAGAAGAGAATTGTAATCTTATTGATTGTATAATGAACCTTTTCCATCCCAAAATGATGGGATGCCTTTGATAAACAATTTTTCAAATGCATCCTTAAACTCGTGTATGTTATGCTCCATTGGCATAGCTTTGTTCTGGACCGATCTGAGCAGATTTTGCTTGGTGGTGATCCTCCTAGACAAAATGATCAACGCAATCCTATCCTTTGACCTAATAGTTTGGATATCAACAGTTCACAAATAATTTAACAGGTCAATATCATTTTGGGCCCATTCCGAGGGTTTCTTGGCTAATACTTCATTAACGACAGTACACCTTCTCTGAGTCGTAGCAGCCACGTTGTCTTTATAAAATTCAAATAAACCCTAAATTTAGCAGCCTCTGTAGCAATAACATCCCATATCACATGTTTGGCTCTCTGTAATAATGTTTTTCCTTTTAACCTGGCTTTCATCTTGCTCACTCTCTCTTGTAAATCTTGATTATCTCTGTGGATTTGAGCCATCTTCTCATCTTTCACTTTCATTTTTTGTTTCAACTTTTCTATGACCTCTTTGAGACCCTTGATCTCCCCTATTTTTAAGCTTACCTGGGACATAGCTTGGACCAACCCCTTAGTGCTTAATCTAGCCTCTGTATTAGTAGGTACAATGATAGTCAGATCTGATGTTACTGGTTGTGATTGTGACCAATTCTCTTTCTCCTTTTCCAACTGCGGCACTTTAGCTTTGTAATTGAGTGCCTCTTGTCTGATTGTTTCCTTCTCTTGTTCCAAACAAGTCATTTATGCTGTCTGTGGATGATCTGTCGTGGACATCTTCAGCTTTTTCTTTAGGCTTTGGATCATTTTATCTTTCTCATCCAAAGAATATTTTACCCCTTGAGGGCCTTCAGATTCTAACCTTTTCACCTGTGTCATCCAGGCTTTGTTGGACACCTTTTCCTACTTCAATTGTCCATCTAGTTTGAGTGCATGCATTATCAATCTTGCAACCCTCATACCTAAGCTCAAATAATCAGAATATAGCAGGTTGTTGACATTCTTGTGGAACTTTAATTTGTCAGGGGCACCAATATTTTCATAATGCATTTTGATCTCAGAAACCTTATCATCATCAACCATTGCTATGTTAAACATATTTCTTTCCACATCCATGACTGAGAGAAGTGAAGTCTTATGCTGGGAGATCTTCTCTACTTTGAGAAACAAGTCCCTTATTTATCTATTGGCCATACTTCACTTCACAACATACTGGTTCATTAAGTCTTCCTTGGACTCTTAAACTGCCCTAGGTGTCTGCTAAATACATTTTTCCTACTACTAAAAACCTTTGTGTTGCTTTCACTTTGTGGCATGCTTCCTGTAATAGCTTCTTCTTTCTTGGTTTCGTATTCCACCATCTCCATGCATGTTCTCCCTTTGGGATCTTCTTCTTCCAGGTCGACTATTTGAGAGGATGATGTGATTTTCATTTTCTTGAGAGTATCTCACTCACTACTTCTACTCAGGGCCTCTGAACTTCTCCTCTTATTATAGACACTCATTTTAGGAGCTTTGACAACCAGCCTAGGAGAAGGTTTCTGTGCTGGGCTCTATTGAGAGATTGTTTCTGTATGTTTTGTCTAATCATTCTGTAGAGTAACCTCCGTATCTACACAGGTTTCTAGATTGGCTAGCTTATCGAATCCTTCAACATGATCATGTTCATAGGGGCCTTGTCTGTTCACCAATATCCTCTTTGATATGATCTTATGTGAATCATATATCCTCCCCTACAACTGTGTGAACCTAAATTCACTGAGTTTGGATTGAATCTGAGGAAAACGGGACTTGTTCTTTACCACAAAGGGTCCAACAATGAAAGGAAACTTTAAGTTAGAAACCTTGTGTGTTTTCAAAAAATGCTCTTTCTCTGAGATGATCCTTTGTCTTATGAACTCCAAAGAAAAGATTCTGGGAGTTAGAAAGGCTGGTAAAATATAAGTTCCTTCATGAAAGCCATATACCCAAATCACAGTAGATTGTATGAACAACATCCAATCTCCTATCTTGCTCTCTGGATTTGGTTACAAAGAGCCTTTCATTTCCTCCAGAACCCTTGGCATATCTGAACCAAAAATAAGACTGTACACCCTGGACATAATATTATTGATGAAAATAATCATGGTGATCCTTTTACAATCAGTTGAATTAAATACAGTCTCGGGAAATTCGGTTTTGTTAGATTCCAGAAACATTCTCAGCAAGCGCGTGTAGTATCTAAAGTGCTTCAATGAATTGAAGTTAACCAATTGTTGATGCATATTGTAAGCAATAAATTTGTCAAAAATGACACAGATCGACTGAACAGACAGAAAGAAAGTTAACAATAAACCTAACATGACTTCTACCACAAACTTGTCGTTGTCCAATCCTAATATTTGACTTAGGAGAGAACAATCCCACTGGACTTCGATGACCATGACACTTACACTGGCAAGTAATGATAGACTCTCTAAATGGTGTTCAGGCTTGACAATTGTTATTAGATAAATCAGTAGGTGTGGACACTAACTGATCTCCCTAGATCCACCTAGATCTAGAACAAAACACACCAAAACATGACGCTTTCCTTAAGTTTTAAATATTGAATTTACTAACTAAAGAGGGATAGGTGACATACAATTTAAATGTCACTTCCTCTCGCC
>SNQJ01S0017363.1:134483-156634 GCA_010110895.2 Picea sitchensis | reverse complement strand
TGCATGAGGATTGAATTCCAGAGGAGGGAGGGAGGAGAGGGATGGGAGTGGAAGATTCTTCTGTTCCTCTCCTTCTAGAGTTGCCAAACTATGAATCCTGGTAAAAGTTACCATGTTCTGTTCAGGATAGGAATTTTTAAGGAGTCGGATACCCACTCCCTGATTGTGCTTGAGATGTTATTTTTAACTCTTTTGGTTCTTCTCATGAGATGAGTGGCTTGGTTCCAGATGTCCTCACTGAATGGGTAGTTGTTTAGGAGGTGCTCCATGTTTTCTTCTTGGAGATGGCAGAGATGGAAAATTGAGGGGCCAATGAAACCTCATTTTTGTATATTGTCCTAGGTTAATATCTTGTTATGTAGGAGAATCCATCGAAATGTAGAGATTTTGGGCCACAATTTTGATTTCCATATTGTTGTCTAGATGCTATATTTTTTAAGATTTTGGAATTTCGCCTGTAGAGCATACACCTCTTTGAGAGTGAAGCTACTGTGAGGTCTGTATCCCCATCTGAGAATGTCCAGGTCTGTGCTTTTCTGGATTTGCCTTTGGGATGTTGCTTCATTCCAGTGTTGCAGATCATATTCCAATGCAACTTGGAGCTCTTGAAGGGTTGATTTCTAGCTTCGCCAAGGAGAATTACTAGGAGTATTAGTCCACAAATCTACTACTTTGAGAGTGGTGAGATCTTATATGTGATTAGCATAGGAATGTAGAGTTTATTCCAATTGAAGGGGTGGCAATTGTTGCTAGGAGTCCGTCTAGAATAGGGCATTCTAGCCATTGAAAATTTCCGAGAAAGCATGTTCCTAAATGAGTGGCTTATTTTTCCAAGTTGCATTCCAGATGTTGGGGCCTTGAATTTTCTCCCGCATTCTTATGACATGGATTTGATGAGTATTTGGGGCATATTTTAATTTCCATAGTTTGGCCCAGATCTCCACTGGATTTTTGAGCCATCTACACCAAATTCTTACTCCCATAGTGTTGTTTAATTTCCCTGGGTCTCGGAGGCCCAGTCCACTTGAAGATTTAGGCTTGCATACCTTGTCCTAGCTAATGAGGGCCCATTTTTTGTTTGGATTGTTTCCATGCCAGAGAAAGTTTCTTTGCATATTTCTTATTTTCTTTATGACAGAAAGGGGGGTGGCCAAGGCTAAGAAGAGGTAAGCAGGGATGGATTAAAGGACTGAATTTGAGAGAATGATTATGGCTGGAAGTTTGAGGGATAGAAAGGTCTAAGTGCTGAGCCGATTGGAGATGGAGAGTAGGAGGGAGTCCTAGGAGATGTTTCTTGATATTGAATCCAAAACAGGGAGTCCCAGATAGCGTGAGGGAAGAGTGCAGACAAGGGTATTAAAAGTTGAGAAAGGTTCTGTTGGATTTCTACAAGAGTGTTAAATAAGAAGAGCTGTGATTTGGAAAGATTGAAGGTGGTGCCAGAGGCTTCACTGAAATCAACGAGGATGGACCTTAATTTATTTGTATCTTGCAAAGTGGGGGTGTTCATTAACAACGTGTCATCAACAAATTGGTTGTGGGAGGCTATTTTGTGTAACCCATGAAGAGGGAGGCCTTGGAGGGAGCCATTTTGAATTGAGGCCTTGATATAGCATCCTAGGCCCTCAGCCATAATGACAAAAAGGAAAGGGGAGAGAGGGTCACCTTGCCTTAATCCTCTTGTGGGGGAGAAGGGTTGAGAAGGGACTCCATTGATGAGGATTGAGAAAAAGGTTGATTAAATGAGGTTCATTATCCAAGAGATCCAATCCTTTTTTAATCCGAAGGCTAAGAGTAGAGATTTCATGTACTGCCAGCTTAACTTGTCAAAATATTTTGAGAGGTCAAGTTTTAGAAGCATACCTAGAGTGTGGGTGGTTTTGAGCGAGTGAACGATTTCATGGACAAGAATGACGTTGTCCATAATTTTCCTTCCTTCAACGTAACCTTATTTCTCCTTGGAGATGATGAAGGGGAGTATGGGCTTGAGTCTTAGAGCTATGACCTTGGAGATGATTTTATAGATCACATTGCAAAGTGCTATGGGTCTGAAATTCTTCGGGTTTGTTACTCTTTCTTTTTTGGGAATTAAGGTGAGGAAAGTGGCATTAAGTGTTGGAATAACTTTTCCTGAGTTGCGAGATTCCTCCACTAGCTTCCACACTTCTTCCCTTAACATTGGCCAACAGGAGTGGAAGAAGTCTATGGTAAATCCATCCGGTCCTAGAGCCTTGCTTGTGGGTAGATCCTGAATAGCCTGATCCACTTCTTCCTGTGTTATTGGGGTCATGAAAGACTCATTCTTCTCTTAGGTGATAATAGTTTGGATTTTTTGGGTCACCCACTCAATTGCTGAGGAGCGGTCCACCACTGGTTCTGAGAGGAGATCCTTATAGAAATCTGACAGCTCATGCAAAATTTCTTGGTGATTTAATAGGGTATTTCCTTGAGGGTCCTCCAGCTTCATAATGTGGTTTATTAGGCATCCATGGATCATGGACCGGTGGAATAATTTGGTGTTTTTCTCTCCCTCATTGAGCCATTAGACCCGAGATTTCTGTCTCCACAAGATTTCTTCCAACTTGTGTCTTTCTTCTAGTTGCCTTTTGATTTCATTCTCCTCCTGTTGTTGAGTGGTGGTGTGTCCTGAGAGAATGGATTTCCTCTAAAGATCCTCTAGTTTTTGTTCTAGAAGTTTCCTTTCCTGGAAGATATTCCCAAAGACTTCTTTGTTCCATTTGTGCACCTATTGTTTAAAGTATTTGAGCTTTTGTTGGAAGAAATACAATTTTGTACACCCATGGGTTTCTGCTGTGCTCCACTAATGATGGGCTAGCTCCTGGAATTATGGATGGGAAAGCCAAAAAATTTCAAATATGAAGGGTTTTAACTTCGGGGTGAAGATAGTGTCTACCCATAGCTGAATTGGCCAATGATCCGAGCATTCTTTTGGGAGGATGATGGAATATACTAGGGGGCCTTCCAAAAGGAGAGTTTATGAAATGAGAAAGCGATCAAGTCTGCATGTTATTTGTTAGTGACCTGATATTTTGTTGGTCTAGGTGTAGGTACCATTGTTATTTTCTATGTCTACCAGTATGAGGTTCTCTATGAGTTTCTGGAATTTTGTGTTGTTCTTCTCCAGGAATTCCCCCCCCCCTCTTTTCTCCTCCAGCAGAGAATCATATTGAATTCAACCCCTATAATCCATCATTTTCCCTTGGCTAGAGAGCCTAAGTAGGTCAATCTTTGAAGAAAGAGGTATTTGTCTTGGCTGATTTTCGATCCATAAGAATTTGTAATCATTCCCTCCTTGTTCAAGCCCATGGATCTGTAGTGCGTTGTGATGGTATATGGAGTGGAGAAGCCTTGATCTAGGATGACTTTGGTAGGATTCCAGAGGATGGCCAGGCCTCCTAAAGCTCCATTTGAGTATGTTTGATAGGAGTTATAGTTTCACCAACATCTTTGGAGTATGTCTTCTACAATTTTCCCTGTACATTTTGTTTCTTGTATCAGGAGTATATCAGGGTCTTCCTTTTGGTTGCAATTTCGGAGAATCCTTTTCTTGGTTCGTCCATTTAAACCTATGATATTCCATGTGAGGATCTCCATAGTTAACAAATCGGTGGGTGGGAGAATGAGATCTTAGAGAGCCTTTGAATCTGTCCCAAGTTGATCATATAGTTTCCGGCCTCCTTTATTAACTGTTGAGCCAATTTTCTGCCTCACCGCTTGTTTTCTTTTGGGTTTTTTCTTGGATATTGGTTTGGGCCTATGCTTATCCCCAGTCTAGATGTAGCTCCTACTGATGAATCCATAAATACCTTGTGAAATTTATTGAGTTGGTATTCTAGTAAGGTTTGGAGATCCTTCTTGTTGAGTGCCTCTTCTAGCCTATCTAGGTCTATTTCAGCTAGATCCTGCTCATCCATTTCCATCACTGTATCTTCTTCTCTTATTGGTTCTTTTCCTAAGGCTGGGTGAGTCTGTGGGTATTCTTGGGTTGTTGGGAATTGATGCCCTTGCTTCGACTGATCTTCCTTATGGTTGTTGAGATCTTCCCCCGCAATCTTGTGGGGGTTTTCCACCTCTTATGTCTCTGGAAAGTGGTTAAGGGCCTCAAATGAGTTGTTTTTCTAGTTATTTTTTTTGTTGACTATTGTGGATTTCTTCTAAGCTTGTCTTCAAAGGTTTTTCTTTAGCTTCCTTCTGGGGGAGGGCATTCAAAGGGAAATATCTGAAGATATGCACATGTTCATGGCATTTTCAACATCTGAAAGGGATGTGTTCATAGTCTAAGGTTTGGGCCCATTCCTAATCTTGGTATTCTAAGGTGATTGTGCTAGGCAGAGATTTGGATATGTTCATATAGACACATATAATTGCATAAGAGGTCTATTTTATTTTTTTGGTAGCTTCAGAGGATTTGACATATTTCCCCACGGTGTTTCCTATGCCCATGAAAATTTCCTCTAACCAGAACTATTGAGGGAGGGAGTAGAGGCGAATCCATACCGGTGCATATGCGAAGTTTTCCTTTTCTGGACAAAAGCGGTCCGTCCAAAAACGAAGATAAAGGCTGGCTGGGATGTAGAAATAAGGTCCCCCTTCAAAGATCATTTCCTTTTCCTTCAGGTTGTAGAAGATTACTATAAAGAATACTTTGGAGCTTAGTTGGAGCTCATAGTCTCCCTTGGGGTTCCACCATGTCTTGATCCAGCCATCTAGGTCCTTTTTTGAGGGCCAGAGTCCTAGAAAATTTCCTATGATGGCGTGGTCTCTCATGAACTGTGTATGCTCTTCTATCTCGGTGGTTTTGATAACATATTTGGGTGCAGCCAAGGATTGGGGGATGCATTTGTTTGGAGTGTAGGCATGCACTACTTTTGGATGCGAGGAATCAACATCCATGTTCGGTTCTCTGCTAACATCCATTTCTTCTTGTAGATATTGGTCTCATAGGTGCAGAGACAACTTAAAGGATGGACGTCGCACTCGGGATTTCCCTGGATCGTTTGCTGCGATGTAACGATAAGACGGGGATTTCACCCCTCCTTCTATTCCCATTCTTCTGAAGTGGTCAGGGCCGCAAAGCTAAGGCGGCCAATGCGAGCAGAGGGAGTTAGAGGGAGTTAGAGGTGATTAGGGTAGGCAGGAGGCTGAAGCATGCAGAAAACCCTAAAATTTGCAGAGCTCTGGTTACCTCTATATCAATAGTATTGATCCATATTATCTTTTTGTAAACATTAGTATTGATCCTTATTATCTTAAAATGTTCAAATGGATGAAATATTTGAAAGTTTAAACCTTTTGTAGACCTTAAAAATTGAGGAAAAAATTTACTCTTATGTATTTGATCTATCTTGGAGATTGATATAAGTAAGTTTAATATGGATTTATACTAGCTTTATTCATTGGGTTAGTGCAAGCTAATGATGGTCTCTCATTAAGCGTTAGTGGCATTGCAAACCTGAAAAAACAACAATATGTTAACTTGGAGAGATTATTCAAGGTAAGTTTACAATGATTTTGAAGATGGTGTAAGAAGATGAGATTTAGGAAATTGAATTAGCTTTCGGAATAAACAACTTTTATTCATGGAAATTGTGAATAACTATGTCAAATTTGAATTTTCCTAACAGTGGTATCTTATTTTTCCAACAAAATATAAAGTATATTTTTTCTAACAAAATATAGAATTTCATATATCCTATTTTTATTTTTTGGAAATTTATAATATCAATTTTTTAATTTTTTAAAATTATCAAATTCAACATAACATTGAAATTAAAACTTATTTTTTTCATGTAGGTTAAGATGGTCTTAACATGGTTTTAGATCGTAGATATGGGTCTCCTCTAGTGCATCATATAAATCATTCAATAAATGGTCGATCCAACAAAAATTTATAGGAGAAATAAGAGAGGTATGTATTCTAGGATTTTGATATATGCTAAGACAAAAATAGATTTAAAATAGTAAAAAATATTATTTAAAACAAAATTATATATTTGGAATTTGTATAGCCGTCTCTATCTATGTCTATAGTTTTGTTAATAAATGAATTGTTTATCCTATACAAAAATAATGTCAAACACATAGATATAAAGAGGTATTCACAAAAATGAAGGTTTTTATCAATTTCAGACCAAACCACTAGGTTTGTCATCCCAAACCTAAATTTGAGGCAACCAAGCCAACATACATGTTGTCAATCCCGCCCCCAAAAAATTGAATTCAAAATAACGTTCACATGTTCTTAAGATCACCCACACGCTCTAGGAATGTCCATGTGTTCCTAATAGCGTGCACGGACTATAGGAATGCACACCCATTCCTAAGAGCATGCACACACTCTTATAGTGATTTTTTATTTATCATTTCTCTCTCTCTCTCTCCCTATATCTTACCCCCCCACCACCCCCACCCCCACAAGATGTCTCCCACTCACTCTCCTCCTCTATCCTAGTTGTTTGTGTCTCACTCTCTCTCCCTCACACTCCTTATGCATGGTAAGACCTGAACATGGAAAGACTTAGACATCTAGGGCATGGAAATACCTAGACCTATACATTTCCTTGACATCTCTCTCTCTCTCTCTCTCTCTCTCTCTCTCTCTCTATTCCCTTTGTCCCTCCCTTCCCTATTATTCCCCTCTCTCTTCCCTCTCTCCCACCCTTTCTCTCTCTCTCCTCATTTTTAGTCTGACTCTCACTATCTCTGCCCTCTTTCTTTCTCTATTCCCCTTCCATATCCCCTTCCTTTCACTCTCTCCTACCACCCCCTTTTATATCTCCTCTTTTCTTCCTTTCCTCTCACTATCCTATATGTATTCCTCTCCTCCCTCACACACTCTCTCTACCCCTCTTTGTCTTTCTCTCTCCCTCTCACACTCTTATGCACTCTCTGTCCCCAATCTTCCCTCTCTCTCTCCATTCCCTCCTTCTATGTTCCTTTATCTCTCATAAATCCTACCCTCTCTCCTACATTTACTTATCTATATACCCCCCATCTCTTTCTTCCTCTCTCTCCCTCTCACACTCACACACACACTCTCTGTTCCTTCTATACCTTTCTCTCTACAGTTCCCACACTCACTTTATATCCCCCTTGTATGCCTTTCTCTCTCTCATTCCCACACTCCTTTACCTCACTTTCCACCTCCCTTTTCTTCTTCTCTCTCCCTCCACACTCTTTCCTGTTCTATCCCCCCTCCATGTCTTCCTCTCTCTCACTCCCACACTCCTAACACCCTCACTCTCTACCTCCTATTTGTCTTCTCTCTCTCCTCCACATTCTCACACACACACTTTCTATCCCCTATATATGTCTTCCTCTCCCTCCCTCCCACACTATAACACACTCACTCTCTTATTCCCCTCTTTGTCTTCATCTCTCTCCCTCACACTCTCACACACTAGCAATTCTTGGCATTTACTGCAAGGGAAAAGGCACATAGTAAAATAAATTCCCTTGACATAGACCTGCTTGAGCATGTCAAGACCTAGACCTATAACTAGAACTAGACTTAGACCACAGAAGCCTATACCTAGAACTTTTCTCACCATGCCTCACTCTCTCACATCCCACTCCCTCTCTATATCCCCCTCTTCCGTCCCTCCCCCTCTCTCTCCCTCCGTAATTTATCCCATCCTGCCTCCTCCCCTCCCCTCCATCAATTTCTCTCCATCCTACCTCCCTCCCCTCTCTCTCCCCTTCTTCCTCCCTTCTCTCTCTTTGTCTCTCTCCTATCCTCTTCCCACTCTCTCTCTCTCTCTCTCTCTCTCTCTCTCTCTCTCTCTCTCTATACCCCTCTTTATCTCTTTCTCATTCTACCTCCTTCTCTATATATATCAATATCACACTTGACCTCTCTTCTTCACTTTTTCTCTTCCTCCTTCCTTCTTTCCCTCCTCCCTCTCATCTACCATATCTCTCTATCTCTCATCTCCTCTCATTCTCTTATCCTCTTGTTGTCTCTTTCCTCCCTCCCTTATCTCCTTCTCCCCCCACCTCTCACTTTCATCTTGCTCCTCTCTCCCCAACTCTGTATCCCCCTCCATTTCACGCTCAATGTATGCCCATCCCTCTCCTCTACTCTCCCCAATTTCTCTATTTATATATCTCTACCCCCTTACCTCTATCTCCCCATTCCTCTCACACTCAGTGTCACTCTCCTATCTACCCCTCCTCTCCATCACTCTCCCCCTCCCTCCAGCTATATCTCCCCTCTCTCTCTCCTTCCACATCACCCCTCTCTCCCTTCACTTTGTATCCACTTCCTCTCTCTCTCCCACTCTTTCCCCATTTTTGTAGTATACCTAGGGAGGTGATATATGGTACCTAGGGAGGTAATATATGGTATTTAGGGAGGTATCTAATGGGAATGTGGTTATGTAATATTTTTGGAAGTCATTTAATATATGAAGATGTGGTCATTCAATGTAAAGGTGGACTAGGTCCACTATATTAATAAAGACCCATATGGTAGTAAAATGTTATATTAATAAAGACCCACTATGGTAGTTAAATGTAATAAATGTGAGAAGGCTCTCTAGAAGGTTCCTAGGATATACAGAGAGCTATATAAAGAAGTGTAAGTAATGTAATGAGACATAGTGAAGAATATTGTGAATGTATCAAGCATTGCTTGAGGAGTGTTATCCTTCCTTAAGGATTAATATATGGTGTTACCCTACCTCAAGGGTTTTGTCTACATTCTTGTGTTCAGTATTTTGGTGAATAGATTGGTGTTTATTATTGGTTTATTGTTGAAGTGTATTTGCAGATTATTCAGGTACATATCAAGTGGTATCGGATCACTTTCCTTGGCCAAAGAAAGGGAGAATTGTTTGGATATTTTTGCATATTTTTTCTAGAAAAAATAAAGAGGGAGACACACTTCAGATTCATATATGAAAATTTTTGAGCAGAATTTTTCCAAACAAATTGGATATTTGAATTCCTTTCAGGAAAATACCGATATTAGAAACAAATCAACTGAAACGGAGTATGGGAAGTAAAGTTATGAGCTTTTTAAATTTGGCCATTTTTCGGGGGTTTTCCGGAAAAAGCCATGCGATTTGTATAGTAAGTTATTTTTTAAGATTTAGTTTTTATTGAATATTTATTCCAAGATGTATATGTATTTTACTAGAAAAGATGATGGCCCAAGTATTTAAAATTTATAAAAGAAGAGAAGTTAGCATGGAAAGAGAGTTGGAGAGGTTTGGTCAGTTTACACTTACAAGGTGATGCATTCATTTGGTGGGCATCTCTTAAGTATTCCTAAATAATGGCACTCTTTGATGAAGAATTTGAAAAATTATTCTTAGATAGGTGGTCTCATACAAAGTGTAAGGATGAAGAGAGAACCAAGGGTTTATTTTTAGTTGGCAAATCCATATTACAAGTTCATGTTTGTATTCATAAAAAAAATCTATATCAATGTTCAGTTGGTTAATAGATTGCAAGTTCCAATAAAGAATATTCAAAGCACACAAGTTGAGGGTGAAAATGTTCAAATTGTTAAAGATTTGAAGATTAGCATGGATAAATATGTGTTTCATTCAAAGTTTTATGCTATGGATATGGATGAAGTGGATATTGGTTTGGGATATCCTTGGATAGAATCAGTGGGTACCATTAATATTAATGTGCAAAAGAAGTTTTTGAATTTGTGGTACAATAAAAATAAAATCACATTATGGGATGTGTCTCTTAGTAAGAAATATGGGCCCATGGAGGCTAGTAAAGAAGTTATTGTCGAGTATGAAGTTGAATCAGAGGTAGAGTCTACAAAAGGAGATGAAAAAAAACTATATGAAGAACATAATCAGGAAGCTAAAGAGGTCATTGACTCAAAGTCACAAAGTGTTTCATATTTGAAGAAAAAAAAATAGATTCCTACAATTGTTGTATATCGCCATCCACATCATATAGAGAAACAATAGTCATCAAGGCAAGGGCGTGTGCATCAACACATTTATGCACCCGCGGGGAACCAGAAAGGAAACCAATCAAGAGGTGCATGGAGGCCTACTAGCACTAAAGGAATACATCAGGATAGAGAATTAATCACATGGAAACACCGACATAATGCAGATCAAGTTCAAGGTGGCAAAATAATAGATGGACATCATGTTCGACTTCCATTGGGATGGATGGATGGTCGTACTTGGTACTAGTTGGCTACATTGCTTAGCCGGTCATATTGTATGGTTTATTCTCATGTTTCGAGGATGAAACATGTGAAGGGGGATGGAATGTAGTATACTTAGGGATGTAATATGGGGTACCTAGGGAGGTACCCAATGGGAATGTGGTTATGTATTATTAGTGGAAGTCATTTAATATATGAGAATGTGGTCATTCAATGCAAGGTGGATTGGGTCCACTACATTAATAAAGGCCCACTATGGTAGTTAAATGTAATAAATGTGAGAAGGCTCTCTAGAAGGTTCCTAGGAGATAGAGAGAGCTATATAAAGAAGTGTAAGAAATGTAATGAGACATAGTGAAGAATATTGTGAATGTATCAAGAATTTATTGAGGAGTGTTATCCTTCCTTAAGGATTAATATATGGTGTTACCATACCTCAAGGGTTTTGTCTACATTCTTGTTTTCAGTATTTTGGTGAATGGTTTGGTTTTTATTATTGGTTTATTGTTGAAGTATATTTGCAGATTATTCAGGTACATAACACTTTCTCTCTTTACCTCTGTCTACCCCCCTTCCCTTCCTACCCCCCCTCCTCTATCTCTCTCTCTACCCCCTTTATTTATCTCCCTCTCCCTCCCTCTCACACACTCAAACACTCCCTTTCTATCACCTCGCTCTTTCTTGCTCTCCCCCCACCCACATTCACACATTGTCTTTCTTTCTCTTCCCCTCTCACACTCACACATCCTCTCTCTGACTGCCACACTCTCATGCACTCTCTCTCTACCCCTTTTATATGTATTCCTATCTCTCCCTCTCTGACTCTCACACATTATAGAAAGTTTGGTACATCATAAGGAAAGAAATGGCCTTGACCTAGACATGTCAAGACCTAGAACTAGACCTAGACATAGCAAGACCTAGACATGGAAAGGAATGGAAAGACCTATACCTAGACCTAGAGCATAGACCATGAACTAGACCATATACCATGACCTAGAACATAGACCATGAACTAGACCATATACCATGACCTAGACCATAGACCATGACCTAGACCTATACAATGACCATGAAATATTCCATGATATAGACCTAGAGTTAGAATTAGACATGACCTAGACCACGACATAGACCTAGAACTAGACATATACCATGAACTAGACCTATACTGTGACTATGACCTAGACCATGACATAGAGCTTGACCTAGAACATGACCTAGACCATGAACTAGACCCCCCTAACTCCACTTAAGCCTAGGCATAACCTATACTCGAGCCTTAATTTCCTCCACACTTGAGCCCTAAGTGCACTATGCATATGCCTCTTATTAAAGGCCCCACAACCCTTACACCCACATATTGGTTCTCTAACCATTTCTCCATGATTTAAAACACTTTCAATTCTAATCCCTTCGGTTGGGTGTTCATCCTTTCCCAACATGAATGTGTGAACATTCCTATAATGTGCATGTTCTTTAAATGCATTATTTCATTCCTAGATGCCAAATAAATCCAAACATATTCTAAAGGAGATGCAAGGCTCATAGAAAATTTAAAGGATATGTGAAACAAAGGAATGTAGCCTTTTTTGTAAGGTGGGTGTTAAGTTTTTCTTATTCTTCCAATGAAGTATTTATATGACTACTTATATCAACATGGCCATGTCCTAGACTATGACCTAGACCCCCCTAGCTCCATCTAAGCCTAGGCATAACCTATACTCTACCCTTAACCCCCTCCACACCCAATATATAAGTAAAATATGCCCATACCTCTTGTTTAATACTGATATTTTATAGATATGACCATTCACCTCTAGTTTATTAATGATTTCACATGGTTTAATGATGATTATAGTATGTTGAGTCGGTTTTCTTATTTTAATATAAGCATAATATTTTAGTGGATATGATATTCTTTATATGGAATATTTATCCTTCTTTCACAATCGGTGTTCGACATGACCTAGATTATATATGATGGAACACTTATCTATATGTACTCTCACACACACACACACTCTACCCTCATCCTCCCTCTCTCTCTCCTTCTCCCTCTCACTCTCTCTCCTCTCTCTCTCTCTCCTACATCTACCATTTGTCTCCCACCTCTCTCTCTCTACCCCCCCTATTGGTATTCCTCTCCCACCCTCTCACACTCTCAAAAAATCCGTATCTACCCCCTTCTCTCTTTACTTCTTGCATCTAAACCTCAATCTCTCTCTCTTTGTATCCCCCTCCCTCTCTCTCCCCCACTCTCCCCACCTTGCTCTCTTTTCTTATATCTAACCCCCCTTCCTCTCACTCTCTCTCTCTCTCTCCTCCCCCTCTATGTCTCCTTGTCCCTCACTCTCACACACTCTCTTTTTCTTCCCCTCTCCCCCTCTCATACTCTCTTTCTTCCACTCTCTCCAACCCCCCTCTCTACATCGCAAGGAAAGAAATGGCCTTGACCTAGACATGTCAATACCTAGACCTATACATAGCAAGACATGGACATGGAAAGACATAGAACATGACCTAGACATATATGATAACCATGAAGTAGACCATGACATAGACCTAGAGCTAGATCTATGCCATGACCTAGAACATGACATAGAGCTAGATCTATACTTAGACCTTGACCTGGACCTATACCATGACCATGACCTAGACCAGGAACTAGAACCTCCTAGCTCCATATAAGCCTAGGCATAACCTATACTATACCCTTAACCCCCTCCACACTCAAGCCTTAAGTGAATTATGCATATACCTCTTGTTAAAGGTCCCACAACCCCTACACCCAGATCGCCAACATATTTTTTCTTTAACCATTGCTCTATGTTGTAAAACACTTTCAATCCTAAGCCCTTAGGTCCTCGTTGTCCCCAACCCATATACATATTTATTCATCAATATGTTTGATCTATAATAAATTCTATATCCATTGCATTAAGAGTGTGCACACACTCTTGTGACTTGAAATCCTTGTGATTGTCACCCATCCATGCCCATTAGGAATGCATGTGCATTCCTAAAATGCACATGTGATTTAGGAACTCACATGTGTTTTAGGAATGTGCACACATTCCTGCTAGGAATTTTTATGTGCCAAGCACACTCCTTTACCTCATCTATCTCAAGCTCAACATCTACATGCCTGAAATATGCACACAAAAATAATAGGAACATACATGTTTTTGTTTTTTTGTCTTGTTGTTTAATTCATAAACAATTTTGTGCTATTGCAAGACAATTGTGGGAAGAATTGGAAGGCAAATTTGTCCAAGTGGAATTGGAATTGTTCATTGTGTCTTCTTCTATATTCTTTGAATTGGAATACAAATTTTTCCAATTGGAATTGTTAGTTGTCATGTCTTATTGGTATTACCGAGAAAAATGTGTCCAATTGGAATTATTAGGTTTGTTGTCTTGCATAATATCAAGACACATTTGTCCAATTGGAATTGTTAGTTGTGTAATACCAAGAAAAATTTATCCAATTGGAATCAAAATTGTTAGTTGTGTCTTCTTATGTAATACCAATACAAATTTGTCCATTTGGAATGGGAATTATTAGTTGTGTCTTATTTTGTAATATGAAGACAAAGTTTTCCACTTGGAATTGGAATTGTTAGTTGTGCCTTCTTGTGCAATACCGAGAAAACTTTGTGGTGGGGTGCTTGGAAGCCATGTTTTCTCTTTAAACATGGGGAATTGATGGATTCGAGAAAGAAAGTCCTCGAGGAAAGAGAAAACCATCAAAAAGGTAGAAGAAGACAAAGAAAAGGAAAAGTTACATATGTCAAAGCGTAGGATTTCAGAAGATTGAAATCCAATTTCGATCAGAATAGATTCCATCATTGTTTCCCGTCCATCACTACAAGCAAATAACAATAATTCAGTAGAGACCAATCCATGTAGTATCTCATCAAGAAAAAAATTTGTGGATGACCAAATGATGGATGATTTGCTTTGAGATGATTATAGAATGGATGAAATTAGAAATATGGTGCACAACGTTGTGGTGAAGAATTTATTGTCGTGCAACCTCTTGTTGGAAATTCAAACGTTCCATAAACTAGTCAATCCCATGTTCACTCTCCTCCCATATTTGATATGCCAATGATTGAAGGTGAAAGAACAACAACATTGTTAGCTCCATAGCATGGAGGTCAAGAGTGTCATAATAGGGGTTCATCATCCCTACCTAGATTGAGCATTGTGTGGTGAAGAAATCCTAAACACATTGAGGTGGATGAAAGTGGTCTACCATCACTTGAAGGTAAATTACCTAACCGTACTATTCATTATCATTCTTATAAAATCATTAAGGAACATTTTGAACCAAAATATGATGCTACTAAATGTCAATTATTTTTGGCTCTGTTAAAATCTAGAAGTTTGACTGTTGTTAGGGGAATTTTAGGCATTAAAATAGTCAAACGTTTATAAAAAAGCCATCATATTTTTAGAAACCTTGTAGATTATTTTCAAATAATTGGTAAGAAATCTTGTTCTAAAGACCACAATGCAACTCGATGTGTCTTGTCACAATCAATTGTTAGAAAGATCACAAGAAAACATAATTTGATACAAAAAACCTCTCATCTCATGAAATGCAATATCAAAACCATTAGAAAGTATTCTGATAGACAAGATAGCCTCAACACAGGTGGCCCAATATATTTTTGGGCCTTCACTAGTAGGCTTCCTTGTTCTGACATGAATTTAATTGGAGCAGTTAAGGGAATAGTACAAGATTTCTGGCATGAGAACACTAGGCCTTCTTCCAACCAAAAAGATGTACTAAAATTGAGAAGGGGATCTAGGGACCGTGAATCCCATATGAAAAAATTGATTGACATTACACAAACATAATTGTGTGAGAGATTCATAATAGTACATAATGCACTTAACTTGGACCAAATATATTACCATAAATGCAAGCCTTGATATGTTTGAATAAACACAATTTGTAACATATGTTGTTGTAGATATCACATTGAGTATGGTTATTATTATGACACACACAGACACACACACACACACATTATGTTTTTCATAACACCCTTTTGCAAGAATGCTCAGTTATATTTTCGTCGTAGTCATCTAGAGACTTTATTTAGAGAATATTTTGTACAAGGCTAGAGGTGATCTGAAAAGATGTTTTAAAGACTATGGTTGAGTTTTAAAAACATGAGTTAAATAACCATTTAGGAAATTCATGAAAGATGGAGAATTAATGATGAAACATAGAAACCATAAGACAATATACATATCTATAAATAAGCATAAAGGAACGTAAAACCATAAACAAAAAAAGTTGATAACGGAGTTCGACAATCTCGCCTATGTCTCCAAGCCTTTGTCTCAGTGTGTGAGGCTTTCTTATTTCTCTTGAAAGCTTCAAAAGTACATCATATAAATTTTGAATAGATTAAAAATTGATCTGGTTGTATTCTTCTAGATCTCAAGAACCAATCAAAACTAACGGCACTAAAAAAGGATGAATGAAGCTCCTAGAAATGGCCTGCAAAGTTGCTCTCCTCAGTGGCTTCCCTGCATAAAAATGGCTTTGGATTTTCAATTATTCAGCATTTCCCTATTATGAACATCCTTTTTAGGATGCCAAGAACCTCTGGTTTATATAGGCCTGAATTTGGTAACAAACTCTTAACTTCCCCCCAATATTTGGCCACAAAAAGGGCCCAAGATCCTCCAAAAATGGACTAAATCTCCCAAAACTGGCTGAAAAATACAGTAAAATATTATATTATAGTTGAAAAAACCATGTTTGGAAAATAATAGGACACATCCCCCTTCACGGGGGCCCCTGGTCATATTGGCTCCCTCCATGTGGCCCCGGGCTAGCACTGGCTTGCTCACCCCCGGACATAGGCTCCTGGTCATGTGGCTTGGCCCATGTGACCATGGATTATACCTCCACATGATTTTTTGGTCATTTGACCCTCGGTTCCCAGCTCCTGGTTAAGCGCCCTGGTCGGCGGGCTAGCACGACCGACTGGGCGCTAACCCCAAAATTGTGCGCCAACCATATAGAACAAGGGTCGTATTCATATGGTTCAGGCATATGCAATGTGAATGCACCAAGGGATGCACCCATATATCCACACTACGTATAACACAGGGGTCATATCGCAAGGTTCCATGCTATTGCGTCGGGGTTTGGGGCTAGACCCCAGCCCTTTACTCCGCCCAACAGACAAACTTTCACATTCAAATATTTAAATGTGACCATAGTAAATAAGTAATATTGTGGGCGGGTTGGTATCCTAGCCCTTGAAATTTGCTCCGCCCAGACCGGAGGTCATGGGTTCGACTCTCGTGGAGTTCATAACATTTTTCAAAACAACCAATGAACCAATGAAGGGGTGCCACATGGCAACCCATGACAGGGCCATGTGGCACCATACCATTTACCTAAAATATGCCATGTGTCAGAGCATGATTCGACCACCTGTATGGCCATTCGGCATGCCACTGTACCTTCCATATCATTGTACAGTCGTACAACTTGTACAATATTCTGCCATGTCAGCATTGTACAGAGTGTACAGACTGCATAATCATCAAATTTTGTCTGTTTGGAAAAATGAACAGATCATGATATCTTTCGCATACAGTGTTCATTTGAGCCCATTCAAGTTGTGTTGGGTTTGTATCGAAGAGGCCTATGCACAAGTCCATTTTGAAGTGATTCTGAGCACTTTGATTTTTAGGCCTTCCTTGACCCATTTTGGTTATGGGATCCATTTTGGATCACACCTCCCCACTAAGACATTTTGGTCCTACAAAAGGTTACAAAATTGATCTTACTGATTACATATTTATAAGGATAAAACAAAACACTATGTTGTACAAAATGATGTTATAACAGGTTGTCATTATAACATGTGTGGTTATATTAATGGAAGGAAAATACATTGAAGATGTAACACCCACTTCTGGAAAAACCAAGTGAATGGTTTCTTTCCTTCATGTTTTTCCTCTTGCTTTGTTGGTACTGCCTCTTCCTTTGTGAGAACATGCGCAATCGTTTTGTCCTTCTTTGGACGAAGCTCCAGATTAAGCTTCTTGTTGGAGCTACTTCACACACACCTAGGATTTCTTTTTGATAACATTTTTCCTTGTTTATTAGTCATAATTAGTCATTATCCAGTCTCCTATATTTTATGGGAGAATATTCAACCCGGGGAATATTCTCTTTCAGTTGATTCTTTAGTTTGACTAGTTGAGTTGATTTTAGATGCTGCATTGGTTTTGTCACCATGCAACATTGGGATCATCACCATGATAATTCGAAATTTCCTTGGTATCATCACCATACTGGATAATTACCATCGATTCCCTGAGTTAACTCCTCACTAGTCTCTATTCATTCAGTTAACTGAAGACCAGTTGACTAGTTAACTAAACTAGGTGGCGGTTCACTCCCATAACTGTCTAAGAGACTAGACTAGGTGGCAGTTCACTCTCGTAACTTCTGGTGTCTATCCAGATCACTCTAGACCACCACTATGTCACATTGGTTCTCCTCCAGTGCGCACTCATTGAGTTATATAGAGTATATCATGTGTAAATTATTCATTATTCACAACGGTTAATGAGAATTCTTTCACTCTTTCTCTCCTTCTTCTTCTTTCTCCTATTCTCTCTGCAAATGTGTGTATCATTGTTTAGCTAGATCTATTATGTGCAGTTTCAACACATATACATGGTATCAGATCCGATGGACTGCTAAGCAAAATCTACACCAAAATGTTTTGCAGGTACAAAAGATTGAAGACAACAGAAAGATGGAATTCCAAAAAGAATGTATTCTTACACCTTACAACTATTTTCCATGGAAGGAGAAAATAGCCATACATATCTGAACCAGAGGTTTGTATATGTTAACCTTGAATACATATACATAACCGACATCAGCCATAGAAAAATTAAAGTACTTAAATCACATGGATGAGGCACTCGGAACAATTTGCAGTCTTATTTCTCACGAACTCCTTTTTCATATATCTTCCTCTAAGACTCCCAATGAAGCCTGGAACACCTTGGAAGGGATCTTTGGAAAATATGGTGATATGAGGGGACACATGTTGGAGGTGGAGATTCTCACATTGGATCCAAAAAGCTTCGAGAATATCCAAGATTTCTTTACAAAATTCAAGGATTTACTGTCGCAACTCAAATCTTGCGGGGTTGATAAATCAAAGGAGGAGAAACAAATGGTTCTCACCTTTCTCTCCAATCTTGTTCCTGAATTCTCTATATTCTTATCTGCATTCCATTCTGTCAGATTCACCTATGGAGCCAACTAGAAGATGCATTCTCTTGAGGACTTTATCGAATCCTTGACACAAGAGAAAACCAAGCTCATCAACATGGGCACCATCAAAGGCCCAAGGGAACATTCACTCACTGTGCATGATGGAATCCAAAAATATCAGAAATCTAAATATAAAGATAAATGGAAAGTTCATGCACATCCGAAGAAGGAAGGGTACACAAAACCCTTCACCAATGCCTTTGGATCCAAAGGGGAAAAGGGAATAAAAGGGGATAAATTCACATACTATCACAAATGATTCCATTCAGAATCTGCATTCATGAAAAAAAAAAAATATCTGATGTCTCAAATACTTCAGCAAAACAAACTTGGATATCGCATCCCCGAGGGTGCAAAGAAGAAGAAGACAGAAGATCTGAATTCCAAGAAAAGCAATTCTAGCCATGCCTTGATTTCCATCAACTCCTCTCCTGATGCTTGGATCGTAGATTCAGGAGCATCACATCACATGGCTACCTCAGAAGCAGTCCATTCTTCATTCGATGGACGCAAAGGTCCTCCTATCCTAATGGGGGATAACTCTTCTATTGAATTCACCAGCAAAGGAAGGATTGAACTCACTAATGGAAGATTTGAGAATGTGTTGCACATTCCCAAACTTTCTTTCAACCTTCTCTCCATGTATCAGATGATGAATCTATGCACTGGAAATAAATGCATCTTCACACCAAATTCTGTGGACATCTATGACATGCAAACCAACTGCAAGGTTGCTACCAGTGAGGTAAATCATCCGTCTAGATTGTATATTTTTTCTGAATTCATTGAACCTAATTTTTATTTACTGCTTACTCATGCTGATGAAAGTAGTAGGATATGGCACGAAAGGTTTGGACATTTGAATTTCAGATACATGAAACAACTTAGCAATAAAATATTGGTTGATGGTCTAACAGACATCCATTTTTCCAACGGATTATGTGAGGGATGTGTTCTCGGAAAACACCCTCAAGAGAAATTCGATAAAGGAAAGTCTCAGCGAGCTTCTGCACCTTTAGATATTATTCACAATGACCTTATGGGTCCCTTTCCACATCCATCCATCAACAAAGCAAGGTTTGTTCTCATTTTTGTTGATGATTTCTCATGTTTTACTTGGATCTACTTTCTCAGGAAAAGATCTGAGGTCTTTCAACACCTCAAAGATTTCAAAGCCTTGGTTGAGACACATTCCAGAAAGTAGATCAAAATCCTATGAAATTATAATGGGGGAGAGTATGTAAATCATGAGATCCATAATATTTTCCATGAGGTGGGGATTCAGTTGCAGCACACAGTTCCCTATACTGTGCAGTAAAACGGAGTTGCTGAGCGGAAAAATAGATCTCTAAAGGAGATGGCATCTTTCATGTTGCATGCAAAGTCACTACCATATATACTATAGGTCGAAGCACTTAATTGTGCAACATATATCCAAAACAAATCTCCCCATAGATATGTCAAGGATAAGACCCCCTATGAGGCTTTGAGTGGACTCAAACTGGAAGTGACCCACTTTCTCATCTTTGGTTCACGTGCATTTGCCTGGATTCCCTTTGAAAAGAGGAAGGAACTTGATCCACAAAGAGTTGAGTGCATTTTTGTTGGATATCCCGAAGGTGTGAAGGGACATAGGCTTATTGATCTTTCATCAGACCGGCTCATCATTGAGTGAAGTGTCCAATTCAATTAAAGTGTCTTGTATGCACCTCAGCAACCACATGCAAACACCTTCATTCTTCCACCTGTCCGAGATGATGAGAATTCACATGCTGACTCTTCTTCATATGAGATTTATGATTCAAAGGACTCAAATGATTTAGATTCAAAGTCAGTATAGTCAGATGCAGAGTCAGAGCATCTAGATGGAGTTGCAGAGCGAGATAAGATGCCCAAGTGGTCACAAACTATTCTTTAGGTTGTAGGGGATTTTGTTGGTGATACAATTGATACTAGGAGGAATTGATCATATTTCTAGGAGCCTCTTGTTGCACTCACTGCCATTGAACCATTTCTCTCAAGGAATATTTTCTTGGCTCAGTCTTCAAATCCATATTCTTATGGCGAGGCTCCTGGAAATACCTTTTGGGAATCCACCATGCAAGAGGAGCACAATTCCCTCTTCGAGAACCATATTTGGGATCTAGTTCCCCTTCTTCCTGGGAGGAAACTTTTCAGATACAGATGGGTCTACAAGACCAAGAGCACAGTGGATGGAAATAGTAGTAGATACAAATGCAGGCTTGTCACCAAAGGCTTTCAGCAGGTTCATGCTATTAACTATAATGAGACCTTCTCTCCAGTAGCAAAGATGGATTCCATATGATTGACACTTGCCATTGCGGCAGCCAAGCAATGGGAAGTCCAGCATATGGATGTGAAGAATTCATTTCTTCATGGTGATATCTCTGAGAAGATCTACATGGAGAAGCACCATGGATTTATGTAGGACTCATATTTGGTCTGTCAACTGAAGAATTCCCTTTATGGCCTCAAGCAGGCTTCGAGGGCATGGTATTCCAAGATGGATTGCTACCTATTGTCACGGAACTTTGTATATTTTAAATCAGACCCAAATGTCTACATGCTTAGGACGATTGATTCACTTATACTTTTAGTTTTGTACGTTGATGATTTGTTGATCACTGGTTGCTTGACTTCAATGATTGTTGTAGTCAAGAGGATTCTACATGACATGTTTTTGATGATGGACATGGGTCCTCTACACTTCTTCCTTGGGATCGAGATCATTCAGAATGCATCAGGCATCAAATTGTCTCAGGATAAGTATGCACGAGATATCCTTGAGAGATTTCACATGACAGACTAGAAGTCTACTCCAACTCCTTTCCTATTAGGAGTCTAACTTGAGGATGGTAGGGAGACTCCACTCGTTGACAGCACACTGTACAGACAACTAGTGGGGAGCTTGTTGTATCTCACACACTCCATACCAGACCTCTCATATGCAGTTGGAATAGTTTCTAGGTTCATGCAGGAGCTGCATGAGATACATTGGAAGGTTGCAAAGCATATCCTATGATACGTACAAGCCACCATCACCTTTGGGATTCATTATGTAGCAGACTCTACATTATATCTCATCGTGTTTATTGATTCTGACTGGGTTGGCGATAGCACTGATCGTATTTCCATATCTTGTTACTCACTCAGTCTTGGTTTGGGCCTATCCATTGGTCGAGAAAGAAGAAATCTATCATTTCTCTATCTTCATCTGAGGTAGAGTATAGAGGGTTATTTAACATAACCATTCAGGCTATGTGGCTACAACATTTTCTCACTGAGTTGGGCATTCACTTTCATCAGCCGTTCGTCATCTGGTGTGGCAACCATAACACTCTAAAGTTCTGTAGAGATCCATTTCATAGGCATCGGACAAATCACATCAATATCCACATGCACTACATCCAAGACTTATACATGAGGGTATCATCGACTTACAGTTATTTCCTTCAGCAAAACAAACGACATACATATTCACCAAGACCTTCACTAAAAAGAAGTTCCATTCTCTATGAAGTTGTCTTGGAGTGAAGGACATAGTTGCCTAGCAACTGTAGTTCTTCTTTTTACATACATTGTACCTTGAGGGGGGGGTTTCCCATGAGGTTTTCCCTCTTTCCTCAC
>SNQJ01S0017363.1:88358-134433 GCA_010110895.2 Picea sitchensis | reverse complement strand
GAAGATCAAAGTCCTCCAAACTGATAATGGGGGAGAGTATGTGAATCATGAGATTCATAATATTTTCCATGAGGTAGGGATTCAGTTGCAGCATACATTTCCCTACACTCCGTAGCAAAATGGAGTTTATGAGTGGAAAAACAGATCTCTAAAGGAGATGGTATCTTGCATGTTGCATGCAAAGTCACTACCACAAAGACTATGGGCCGAAGAAATTAATTGTGCAACATACATCCAAAACAAATATCCTCATAGATCTATCAAGGATAAGACCCCCTATGAGGCTTGGAGTGGCCTCAAACCAAAAGTGGCCCACTTTCGCATTTTTGGTTCATGTGCATGGGACCGGATTCCCTCTGAAAAGAGGAAGGCACTTGATCCACAAAGCACTGAGTGAATTTTTGTTGGATACCCCGACTGTGTGAAGGGATATCGGCTTATTGATCTTTCCTCGGACGGACTCATCACTGAGAATAGTGTCCAATTCGAGGAAAGTGTCTCGCATGTACCTCAGCAGTCGCATGCAGACACCTTCACTCTTCTACCTATCTGAGATGATGAGCATGCACATGTTGACTCTTCTTCATATGAGAGTTCTGATTCAGAGGACTCAGATGATTCAAATTCAAAGTCAGTACAGTCAGATACAGATTCAAAGCATCCAGATGCAGTTTTAGAGCCAGAGCAGAGGCCCAAGTGGGCACAGACTACTCTTCAGGATGCAGGGGATCTCGTTGGTGATCTAGTCGATACTAGGAGGACTCAATCTGATTTCGAGGAGCCTCCCATTGCACTCACTTCCACTGAACCATTGCCTTCCAGGCATATTTTCTTGGTTTATTCTTCATATCCACAGTCTTATGGCGAAGCTACTAGAAATCCATTTTGGGAATCTGCCATGCAAGAGGAGTACAACTCCCTCCTCGAGAACCAGACTTGGGATCTGGTTCCCCTTCCTTCTAGGAGGAAACTTGTCATATGCAAATGGGTCTACAGGACCAAGAGCATAGCAGATAGACAGATCAACAGATACAATTCCAAGCTTGTCGCCAAAGGCTTTCAGCAGGTTCATGGTATTGACTATGATGAGACCTTCACTCCAGTAGAGAATATGGATTCCATTCGATTGTCCCTTGCCATTGCGGCATACAAGGGATGGGAAGTCCATCAAATGGAAGTTAAGAATGCATTTCTTCGTGGTGATCTCTCCAAGGAGATCTACATGGAGCATCCCCAAGGATTTATGCAAGACTCATCTTTGGTATGTCAATTGAAGAAGTCACTTTATGGCCTCAAGTAGGCTCTAAGGGCATGGCATGCCAAGATGGACTCCTACATGTTGTCACAAAACTTTCAACATTGTAAATCAGACCCAAATGTATACATGCTCAGGACGACTGATTCACTTCTACTTTTAGTTTTGTATGTCGATGATTTGTTGATCACCGGTTTCTCGACTTCAGTGATTGTTGCAGTCAAGAGGATTCTTCATGATAGGTTTTTGATGATGGACATGGGTCCTCTACACTTCTTCCTTGGACTTGAGATCAATCAGGATGCATCAGGCATCAAACTATATCAAGCCAAGTATGCATGAGATCTCCTTGAGATATTTCACATGACAGACTGCAAGTCTGCTTCGACTCCTTTCCTATCAGGAGTCAAACTTGAGGATGGCAGGGAGACTCCACTGGTTGACAGCACACTATACAAATAGATAGTGGGGAGCTTGTTGTATCTCACACACTCTAGACCAGACCTCTCATATGCAGTTGGTGCAGTTTACAGGTTCATGCAGGAGCCGCATGAGCTACATTGGAAAGTTGCAAAGCGTATCATTGGATACGTACAGGGCACCATCACCTTTGGGATTCATTATGCAGCATACTCTACATTAGATCTCATTGGGTTTACTGATTCCAACTGGGCTGGCGATATCATTGATCGCAATTCCACATCTGGTTACTCGCTCAGTCTTGGTTTCGGGCCTATCTGTTGGTCGAGCAAGAAGCAAGCTGTCATTTCTCTATCCTCAGCCGAGGAAGAGTACCGAGGGGTAGTTACATAACCATTCAGGCTATGTGGCTACAACATTTTCTCACTGAGTTGTGCATTTAGTTTCATCGGCCGATCATCATCTGGTGTGACAACCAGAGCACTCTGAAGTTCTACAGAGATCCATTTCAGAGGCAGTGGACGAAGCATATCGAGATCCACATGCACTACATCTGGGACTTAGTACACAAGGGGATCGTCGACTTACAGTTATGTCCTTCAACAGAACAGATGGCAGACATTTTCACCAAGACCTTCACTTAGCAGAAATTCCATTCTCTACGAGGTCATCTTGGAGTGAAGGACACAGTTGCCTAGAAATTGTAGTTCTTCTCTTTACATAAATTGTACCTTGAGGGGGGGGGTTTCCCATGAGGTTTTCCCTCTTTCCTCACTTTATTTTAGTGTATATTTTGTATTTGGGTACCTAACATGGCCTTGTTGCCAGGACCCATTCTTTATTTTCACCGTAGTGATGTTCAGGGGGGGTGTTGGAGCTACTTCACACACACCTAGGATTTCCTTTTCCTAAGATTTTTATTTTTTTATTAGTCATAATTAGTCATTATCCAATCTCCTATATTTTAGGGGAGAATATTCCACCTAGAGAATTTTCTCTTTCAGTTGACACTTCAGTTTAACTAGTTGAGTTGAGTTTAGATGTTGCATTGGTTTTGTCACCATCCAAGATTGGGATCATCACCATGATAATTCAACCTTGCCTTAGTATCATCACCATATTGGCACATTACCATTGATTCCCTGAGTTAACTCCTCACTACTCTTTGTTCAGTCAGTTAACTAAAGACTAGTTGACTAGTTAGCTCCACTAGGTGGTAATTCACTCCCGTAACTTCTTGAGAAACTAGACTAAGTGGAAATTCACTCACGTAAATGTTGGTGTGTGTCCAGATCACTCTATACCACCACTATAGTGAATTGGTTCTCCTCCAATGCACACTCATTGAGTTATACAAAGTATATCATTTGTAAATTATTCATTATTCACAACGATTAATGAGAATTATTTCATTCTTTCCCTCCTTCTTTCTCCTATTCTCTCTGCAAATGTGTCTATCATTTTTTATCTAGATCTATTCTTTGTAGGTTCAACACATTTACACTTCCAACATTTATCCTTTTGATGTCCACCCTTGTTGCAATAAGTGCAGTGGTTTTTCGACATCCAAAATTGTTTTCCCTTCCCTTTCTTTTGTTGTGGAGTTGAGTCTTTATGTTGTGTCTCCTTCCTGGTCGACATAAATTTCCTGTACAAATATTGTCTCTTCCAACACTTGGCCACACAATTCTTGGGTGAATGAACAAACGTACAAGGATACATATTCCACAAGTTTTGGATTACATGATTATGCTTTTTATAATCAAAAAGAGATTTGGAAAAACCATGACCCTTATACCTTTCTTGTTGATATTCACTTTTCTTTGGAGATGACTTGCATTCACTATCACCATCATGGAGTGATACACCATCACCTTTCATGAATTTTTCCCACAGTGACTTAAGCTAGTCATTTGAAGCATCACTTCCTTCCAATGTTTTCTAGCATTCTCCAATCTCCTCTTCGCCATATCCCAATCCTAAATAATGAGGTCTTTACACAAACTCTATGGTATTAACGATACCTTGGCCCTTATTTCCAAGACCCTCTCCTTCATAACCCATCTTGGTTAGAAATTTAAAACCTATACCTCTTGTATGTTTTTCAAATGCACCAAAAGAACCATCTTGATGGGAACAATGCAAAATTGATGAATGACTTCCACTGCATACCACAGAGATGATTTATGAATCAGGTGTAGAAGGAAATTCCTTCAATTCTTCTTCTCTTTTGTCATTCTTTGAGTATATCTCTTGAAACGATCTCTTTCGTTCCAATTAATATTCATACATCACTTTCATCATCTCTACCATGGAAAAGAGAGTTTTCAAAAATCTTTCTCATCTTGAGAAAGTCCCTCTTTAAATGCCATTTTCTCACTTTGAGATGTCCACCTTATTGATCCAATCTCAGGATTCTCTTCAAAAAGCTCGACTTCACCACGAGTCATCTTTTCATTGGTATTCATGCAAACTCAAAAACCAACCACCAACTAGCTTTGATACCACTTGATCTGAGAAGATCTTTTAAAGACTATGGTTGAGTTTTAAAAACATGAGTTAAATAACCATTTATGAAATTGATGAAAGAGGAAGAATTAATGATGAAACATAGCATCCATAATATGATATAAAAATCTGGAAATAAAAATAAAGGAATAGCAAACAATAAACAACAAAAGTTGATAACGAAGTTCAGAAATCTCACCTATGTCTCTGGTCCTTTATCTCAATGGGTGAGGCTTTATTATTTCTCTTCAAAGCTTCAAACGTACATCATAAAAATTTTGAATGGATTGAAAACTAATCTCATTGTGTTTTGCTAGATCTCAAGAACCCATCAAAATTGACAACACTGAAAAACGCATGAACGAATCTCCCATAAATGGCCCACAATGTTGCTCTCCTCAATGGATTCCTTGCATAAAATGGCTTTGGCTTTTCAATTATTCAGCATTTCATTATTTTGAACCTCCTTTTTAGGTTTCTAATAACCTCTGGTTTATATAGGATTGAAGTTGGTAACAAGCTCTCAACTTCCCCCCAAGATCTGGCCTCATAAACGGCCAAAGATCCTCCAAAAATGGACCAAATCTCCCAAAAATGGCTGAAAAATCCAATTAAATCTTATATTATAGTTGAAAAACCTATATTTGGAAAACAATAGGACACATCCCCCTTCACACTGGCCCCCCAACATAGGCTCATGGTCATGTGTATTGGCCCATATGGCCATGGATTATACCTCCACATACTTTTCTGATCTTTTGGTCATCGATTCCCAGCTCCTGGTCAAGGGCCCTAGTCAATGGGCTAGCCTGGCTAACTGGGTGCTAACCCCAAATTGTGTGCCAATCGTATAGAACAAGGGTCGTAGTCATATGGTTCAGGCATATGTAATGTGAATGCACTGGGGGCTACACCCATATATCCATGCTACATATAACACAGGGGTCATATCGCAAGGTTCCATGCTATCACATCAGGGGATGGGGCTAGTCCCCAACCCTTTACTTTGCCCAACAAACAAGCTTTCACATTCAAATATTTAAATGCGACCATAGTTAATAAGTAACACTATGCACGGGTTGGTATCCCAACCCTGCCAAGTCACTCTGCCTAGACCGGAGGTCACGAGTTTGACTCCCATGGAGTCCATAAATTTTTCCATAACAACCAACGAACCAATGAAGGGGTGCCATGTGGCATCCCATGACTGGGCCACATGGCACCATACCATTCACCTAAAATATGACATGTGTTTGAGCATGATTCGACCACATGTCTTCCCAGTTATCATGCCATTGTACCTTCCACATAACTGTATGGACGTACAACCTGTATAGTTAGCTTCCATGGAAGCACTGTATAGACTATACGGACTGCACAGTCATCAAATTTTGCGTGTTTGGAAAAACAAACAGATCGTGATATCTTTCCCATATGGTGTTTGTTTGAGCCCATTCAAGTTGCGTTGGGTTCATATAAACGAGGCTTATGAACTTGTCTATTTTGAAGAGATTATGAGAACTTTGATTTTTAGGCCTTCCTAGACCCATTTTGGATCAAGAGGTTTGTACATTTTATCAAAAATATTGGTTATATGGGACATGACCCAGGTGCAGTGTAATGGCATTACTGAGAAAGTGCATCCATGTAAGTGATGAGTATGAATTAGGGAGGAAAGAGGTTTCCTTGCAAATCTTTAAATATGTCGCATATGATATTGATGGAGGGAAAGAAAGAAAAAAGATACAATCGGTGACTTCCTAGGTATGAGTATGTGACTTCATGAAGGAATTCATTGAAAAGACATGACAATATGTTCAGCACGTTCATTTGGCTCGATGGGAGGATGAGCAGTTTAAAATATGCAGAGATACATTTCTCGTTGGTATTGTGTTATCAGTGGTTTATTTTGCTGAGAACTACACCGTTCAACTACAAAATGAGATTCAAAGCCAATATTATCACTCAGAGTAGTAGCATAATGGTCTATATCACATATAGACATGGGCCATATAGTAACAAAGAAATAAGATATATATTGAACGAGTATCAATTCTACATAAGCGATGATTGGTACCATGACTTAGACTATGCACAACATTGCTTTCAGTTGTTTTACAATCACCTTAAGGAGAAGAACATATAGATTGATCAACAATGGATTTGGTCAGATGGTTGTGCAGGCCAGTTCAAAAAATCTCATGTATTTCAATGGTTGTTTATTTTGGACAAAAAACTCAAGGTACCACACATTTGGAACTATTTCGAATTTGGGCATGGGAAATGGGAGTATGATGGAGCAAGCACATGCATAAAAAGAGTGTTACATAGATAAGAAACGAAGTTCACTACTACCTCCCTCATTCAATATGTGAAATACATTGTTGAATTGTGTTCTTCAGTAATGGGAGAGGGAACCAGAACCCGTGAAGACCAATCACGCAGGAAAGGACATGTACATAGATAATTTTTGGAGGTGGTCAATGTAGTTCAATCATAGTGTTATGAATGCAAAACAATATAGGGTTCATGGATTCCATTTAGTTCAAACATCAGACAATGCAATAGTTGAAATATGGATGAGAAATCTCTCTTGTTTCTGTGGTCCATGTAGTAGTAATGAATGGGATGATTGTGAGTCGACATACTAGGTTTATAGATGGGATCCTGTATCAGTCCCCACTGGTCAAAATATAACTATGGAATTATCCTAGTTGGAGGAGGACTAATAAAGTATTTCAATAGATTATGATCATGTCTCATATCTCATACTCCCAGGTTCGTTGAAACCTTCTACTAAATTTTGAATACCTAGCATCAATGTTTTATGCTTTGGTCATTTAGTGGACTCACGTGTTGGAACTTTGTTTTTTGCAAGGAACATATACAGTGGTTTCCCCAAGAGGTAATGAATTGTTCATTGATTATTGGTTGGCATGTTTCTTAGAGGGAAGGTAGACCCTCATGTGATCTGTAACCGACTCTGAATGCATTAAATTTTCGATTGGGCCAATGGTTATTAAAGGATAATATCTGACACATGATGGAAGAACATAGAAGAAATTCGGTTATGTATTTCAAGATTATAGACTAGGTGAATTTGTATACCACTTTACGAACTTGGTTGTTGGTACAAACCTCTAGCTACAAACAATGTCAAGTAAGAACTCATCAAAGGTATGATACTTATTGACTTACTCTGAGCATGAGAAGTTAATTGAGACCATCAATATTATAAGTGATATTGATTCTCTACTTGAATGACCATAGGTATGTAAAAGGAACAATTGAACAAATATTTCATATTTATGAATTGGATTGCAATGAAACAAGAATCGCATAAAAACGAACATTTCTCATCCCAAGAAAAAAAAATAAAAATAAAAATAGGGACATATGACTTAACGTTATATCAAAAATTTCCTTTCCATGCAACAAAGTGATTTTTCCTTACCATGAATTTCTTTTACATTCCATGCCATTATGTTCCTTTCCATGCTATGCCATGTCTTTCCATACAGTTCCATGGGATTCCTTGTATTACCATGCCTTGTCTTGTTATACATTTCCATGGGATGCTTTGTCTTTCCATGCCTTTCCTTTCCATGCCATGCCATGCCAATTCCATGCCTTTTCTTTCCTTTCCATGCCATGCCTTTCCTTTCCATGCCATGCCATGTCATGCCTTTCCTTTCCTTCACTTCCCATGTTATTCCTTGCCATGCCTTGCCTTGTCATGCCATGCCTTGCATTTCCTTCACATTCCATTCCATGTCTTTCTTTGTCATGCCATGTCTTGTCTTTCCATTCCATCCCATGCCTTACCTTTCCATGGAATTGTCTTTCCTTGCCATGCCATGCCTTTCCTTTCCATGCCATGTCTTTCCATGCATTTCCTTTTCATTCCATGCCATGACTTTCCATGCATTGGATAACCACAATTCATCCGAAAGGTGCTTTCATTATGATATTCAAAAACCCAATATTTTGTAAAAATAGAGTTATTTTCATCTTTAGAGAGAATTTGTTATCAAGTTAATTTAATAAAAAAATAATGGCATTCATGTATCATACCTTTTTATTTTCCTAAAAACAACAATGCTTGTACTAAATGAACAAGTTTAATATGTAAAAATTACAATCAAAGGATTGATTAAGAATGTAATTCTACAACTTGTTATCCCATGTATATTAGATAAAAATACTTGCATGAGAATTGTGGGAAAATCTGGGTAGTGTGGTTGCATGGGCCTTGGCCAAACAGATGTGTGGGATCTTACAAAACTCCATTATGCTACTCAGTTTGCATTTTATTCCCCCGGACCAAATTTCCAACATGTACTTTAATGGCTTGAGGAGGAGAGTTGCAACTCACAATAAAACTCAAACCAGAACTCGAATGGATGAAATTTTGGTTGCATTAGATCTGGGGCATCAAGTTTCAACTAGTGGGGCCCCTCCTCTATCATTTTGTTTCCCAAAAAAGAATTTGTTGGAGGATATCTGGAACTAGGGTTTTGTTCAATGAGGCATAGTGCAATTTTTTAACAAGAAGTCGATCTTCAAGAACATTGTTCTGGGAAATTATGGGTAGCATGGTCACATGGTCCTTGGCCAAACAGACATGCGACAACTTACAAAACCTTGTTATGTTTCTTGGTTTGGATTTTATGGCCCTAGAAAAAATTATCAACATGTCCCTGAATGGCTTGAGGAGGTGACTTGCAACTCGGGATAAAACTCAAACCAAGACTTAGATAGATGAAGTGTTGGTTGAATTGGGTTTAGGGAACCATGTTTTAGCTCGTGGGGCCCCTCCACTATATTTTTGTTTCCTGGAAAAGCATTTGATGGAGGATCTATGTAACTAGGGTTTTTCTCAATGAGGCATACTACAATTTATAAACAAGAGGTCAATTTTCAAGAACATTATGCCAAGAAATTGTGGGTAATGTGGTCACAATGGGCCTCTTCAAAAAAAATGTGTGGGAGATTATGGAACTCTATTGTTCTTCTCGGTTTGTATTTTTTTCTCTCAGACCAAATTGCCAACATGTCCCTAAATGGTTTGAGGAGGCAAGTTTCAACTCATGATAAAACTCAAACCGAGACTCGAATGGATGAACCGTCAGCTTCATTGGATCATAGGCACCGGGTTTCATCTAGTGGGCCCCTCAATTTTCATTACATTGCACAGAAAAGTGTTTGATGGAGAATCTATGGAACTTGGGTTTTTGCATGGCAAGGAAAGGAAAGGTAATGCATGGCAAGGCAAGGCATGCCATGCTATGCCATGGCATGTAAAGGAAATCCATNGAAAGGAAAGGTAATGCAAGGCATGGCATGGCTTGGTAAGGAAAGGTATGGCATGGAGTGAAAAGAAAGGAAAGGAATGGCATGGCATGGAAAGGAAAGGAATGGCAAGCCATGACATGGCAAGGCAAGGCAAGGCATGCCATGCCATGGAATGGCATGGCATGGCATGGAAAGGAAAGGAATGGCATGGCATGGCATGGCATGGCAAGTCAAGTCATGGCATGGAAAGGAAAGGCATGAAAAGGAATGGCATGGAAATGAAAAATAAATTTATTGGATGGAAAGGAAATTTCTGATACAGAGTTAAGTCATATGTCCCTAGAATTTTTTATTTTTTATTTCTTGGGGTGATAAATGTTCATTCTCTTGTGATTCTTGTTTCATTGCAATCAACATTTTGATTTGAAGTATTCCTTACATAATGTTAGGGGAAGATATATATGTATTTTTGTATAGGTTAAAATGGGAAGCTACATTGAAAGACATGCAAGGAGGGATTAGTCTTTTTTAGAACATAGTTGTGCTCTAGGGATTTATAAATGTAACAACCTCTATTTTGGCCTTAGAAGGTTAGAACTTTGATTTTTACTTATATTAGTGATTATTTGCTTAGTATTTTTTGGGTTTAGTTAGAATCATATGGGCATTTGATATGCATACATATGGATCTATTTATGTATTGCGATATATTGTTTTTAATGTTATGTGTTTATGATGACGATATTTTTGTAATTTGTTTAAACATGCAAATTGAAGTGTGGAACTTTAGTATGTGGATACTAGTTCAAAATTTTATTGTGGACACTTTGGCATGGAATGCATGGAGAAAGTCATGGCATGGAAAGTAAAGGAATGGAAAGGGAATGCATGGCATGGCATGGCATGGAAAGGCAAGGCATGCCATGGAAAGGAAAGGCATGGCATAACATGCAATGGAAAGGCAAGGCATGGCTTGTCAAGGAAAAGAAAGGCAAGGCATGAAAAGGAAAGGCATGCCATGGAATGAAAAGGAAAGGAATGACATGGAAAGGTAAGGCAATTAAAGACATGGAATGCCATGGCATGGAAAGTCAAGGCATGTCTTGGCAAGGAAAAGTATGGCAAGGGAGGGCATGACATGCCATGGAAAGGAAAGACATGGCATAGAAAGTCAAGTCATGGCATGGCAAGGAAATACATGGCATGGCATGGAATGACAAGGAAAGACATGGTATGACATGGCATGGCAAGGAAAGGAATGGCTTGGCTAGGCAAGGAAAGGTAATGCATGGCAAGGAAAGGCAAGGCATGGCATGAAAATGCATGGAATGGAAATGCAAGGAAATGAAAGGAATGACATGGCATGGCATGCCATGGCATGGCAAGGAGTGGCATGGAAAGGCATGTCATGGCATGGAATGGCAAGGCAATTCATGGCATGGAAAGGCATGGCATGACATGGCATGGCAAGTGAAGGAAAGAAAAGTCATGGTATGGAAAGAAAAGGCAGGGCATGACATGCTATGGTATGGAAAGGAATGACATGGCAAGTAAAGTAAATGCAAGGCATGACATGTCATGGCAAGGAATGGGAATGTCTTTTCAATGCAAGGCATGGCATGGCATGGCATGGCATGACATGGAATGGAAAGGAAAAGAATAGCATGGAAAGGAAAGGCATGGAAAGGAAAAGAATGGAAATGCATGGCATGGAATGGCATGGAAAGACAAGGCATGGCAAGGAAAAATCACTTTTTAGATGGAAAGGAAATTTATGATATAAATTTAAGTCATATGTCCCTAGAAAAAATGTTTTTTTATTTCTTGGGATGAGAAACGCTCCTTTTTTTGTGATTCTTGTTTGATTGCAATCCACATTTTAATTTGAAGGTGTCCTTGCATAATGTTATGGAAAGATATATATTTATTATTGTATAGGTTAAAATGGGAAGCTACATGGAAATACATGCAAGGAGGGATTAGTCTATTTAAGATCATAGTTGTGTTCTAGGGATTTGTAAATGTAACAACCTATATTATGGCCTTATAAGGCTATAACTTTGATATTTACTTATCTTAGTGATTCATTTCTAAATATTTGTTGGGTTTATTTAGAATCATATAGACATTTGATATGTGTACATCTAGATCTATTTATGTATTGTGGGATATTATTTTCATTGTTATGTGTTTATGATAATGATAGTTTTGTGATTTTTTTAATCATGGAAATTGAATTGTAGAAATTTGTGTTGGAAATATTTATATTTTGAACTCACTAGTGCACTATTAGTTAATTGGACCTAGTTCTATTTTAGAATTTCTATTTTTAGACCATCACTATTATGCATGCATCTAATAAGAGCTCACTTTTTGTTTTCTTTTATTAATTATGGAATGTTCTTCCCTATATGTGTGTATATCGCTCATTCATTGTAATCATTCGATCATTGATCAACTCATTGGAGTAGTGTGAATATATTTTCTCATTCTTCCATATTGAATCTCTCATCCTTTTCTTGATAATATTTGTTTTCATATTCTTTAGCTATATCTCCTGTGAAATTTCCCATGAAACATTGACATGGTATCATATCCAATATGCTTGGATCAAACCAAATAAGCCAAATAAGAGGGAAATCGAAGTTCCAACGAGCGTAATCTGTGTATTTGATAGTGTCGCACCCTTTCCCTATCGAAAAGTCTGACAGTTGAAAGTGTCACGCCCTCGCTTCTTAGTTTTCCTCAATGTTTCACCTTCTAAATAGCCAGAGTGCAAAACTTAGGCTATTTTTTCACTGTATCCTTAAGTAGGGTGTGACACCCTTGAAAATTTCCTTTTTCTGTAGTAGTTTATTATTTTTTCACTTGGAAATTGAGAGTAATTTTTTTAGGGTTTTCAGAACCAGTAAGAGTGATGGATAGGACACCAATTCTTCAGTCAAATTTGGTGATAATTATCACAATGTATAAATATTTTGAATGTAAGTTGAAGGTCAAATTCCAACTCAAAAGGAAAGGATTGTACAATTTGACGATGGTGAGAGAAACAAAACCTACAACAATGCTTGAGAATACCATGTGGGTGAACTGTAAGGATGACGCCACAAGACTTCTTCTTTAATTAATTTCAACCAATTTATGGTTTCATGTTGCCACATGCAATACTACAAATGAGATATGGACCACCTTGGAAGGTCTCTTTGGAAAGAAGAATGAGATGAGAGGTCATATGCTTGAACTAGAGTTGAATACCTTGGATCCTAAAAGTTTTGATAATATACAAGATTTCTTTACCAAGTTTAAATATTTGATATTGAACTTGGAATCTTGTTGTATTGATAAATCTAAACAAGTGGACCAAATTATTCTAACAATATTGTCTAAGCTAGGACCAGAATATGTTGTCTATGTCTCCACTTTCCATTATGGAAGATATCTCTTGTGATCAAAGTGGAAGACTCCTACCATGGAGAAGTTTGTTGATTGTCTCACACATGAGTATGAAAAAATCATTTAGAATTAAGGAACCCAAAGCACATGCACTCACCATGCAATATGGAAAAAGGGTCATCCAATCAAAAATCCATGCAGAAAGGAAAGGGGAAACAAAAATAAAAGGATAGATATCCCAAACCCTTCAAGGATTCTTCAAGTTCCAAGACTTTTCAAATTCCAAAGAGAAGAAGAATAAGAATAAAGGAAAATAGTGCACTTATTTCAATAAACCAAATCATGAAGAAACCATGTGCATGAAGAATCAAATTGATCTTATGGCATAGTTACTTTAGAAGAAAAACCTTGGAAACCTCATTCCCGAAGGAGCCAAGAAGAAGAAGGAAGAAGATCTTGCTTCTAAGAAAGGTAATCATCATGATCTTGTTGCAATTAATTCCTCATATGACTCATGGATTATAGATTATGGCGCATCATATCATATGGTATCCAAAGAGGATTATTTTACATCCTTGAGTTCATGCTCAGGACCACCTATTCTCATGGGGGATGATACTCTAGTAGCACTAGAAGGAGAGGGAAGAGTGGAACTCCCTAATGGTAGTTTTGACAATGTTTTACATGTTCCAAATCTTTCTATAAATATTCTCTCAGTTTATCAGATCACTCAAATAGGTAAAAAGGTTGAATTTACATCAGATTCAATTTTTTTACTTTGCATGCATGACAATTCCATCATTGCAATTGGTGAGGTAGATCACAAATCAAGGTTGTATAAATTCACTAAGTTTGTTGACCATGACTCTTATTTACTAATAACACATGTTGATGATAGTAGTAGAGTATGGAATGGGAGATTTGTTCATTTAAAATTTAGGTACATGTAATGACTTTCCAAGCAAGGAATGGTCAAAGGATTTCCAAACATTCATTGTTCTGAAGGGGTTTGTGAAGGATGCATTTTTGGCAAGCATCTTGAAGAGAATTTTGAAAATGGGAAGGAAAAGAGAGACTCATATTCCTTGGATCTTGTTCATAGTGATCTCATGGGTCCATTTCCACACCCTTCCATCAGTAAAGCAAGTTATGTCCTCACATTTATGGATGATTACTCACGCTATACTTGGGTTTATTTTCTTAGGAAAAAAAATGAAGTTTTTGAGCGTCTCAAAGACTTCAAATATATATTAGAGACATGGACTGGAAAAAAGATCAATATCCTCCATACAAACAATGGGGGGGAGTATAACAAAATAGATGTTTGGAATATTTTTCGTGAGGCTGGTATACAGATGTACCATACAGTTCCATACACTCCACAACAGAATGGAGTTGTTGAAAGGAAGAACATATCTCTCAAGGAGATGAACAGTTGCATGTTGCATGTGAGGTCTCTTCCTTCCAATATTTGGGTTGAGGAACTTAAATATGTTTCTTACATAAAAAATAGAACTCCTCATATATATGTTGAGGACATGGCACCTTGAGTCTTGGACAGGTGAAAAACCATATGTCACACACTTCCGCATATTTGGATCTCACACATCGGCCCATATTCCTTCTGATAAGAGGAAAGAATTAGATCCACATAGCACACCTTGAACATTTATGGGATATCCAGATGATGTGAAGGGATACATGTTGATTGATCCCTCTACATATCGGCTTATCATTGAGTGTAGTGGTCAATTTGATGAGAGTCATTTGCATGAACCACCAGTGAAACATGGAGATACTCTTGTACTTCCATCAGTTCTAGACATCAGAGATGATGATTCCATGAACTCAGATGCTACATATTCAAACTCATATTTAGAGGATTCGGTACATGGAGAAGAGTAGGTAGTAAATCTATATGAGGAGCCAATGCCAAATTCTGAGTCTTAAATAGGATGGGACTTCGGCCTTTTGTCAAATTTAGGTAATGAGAACAATTAATTGCTTATGGATTTAGCACTTAGCAATATTTTCCATCATAAGATATTTTTTAATATGTAACGCAAGTATTTATAATCACTTTATAAAAAATCATACATTCATACTTTCATCAACATAAAAAGAAGAAACAATGAGATTCATAAAAAAACGTGCCATGAAATGTGTGTGTGTGTGTGTGTGTGTGTGTGTATTCAACATCATCTAAATTGTACATTTTTTACAAAATGGCACCTCATACCCAATATACAAAATGATAGCAAGTTCACTAACATAAAAAGTATCCATATGGTGGTCAGTCATTGACCATTTCCACCCTTGCCACCCTCATGAGCATCCTAGAAATCTATCTTTCTTCTCATGCATGAATAATCACCTCGAGTGGATTTGGGCCTGGGCGTGCTTCATCGCTCCAATGACTGTACAATGAAAAAACATTGTTATAATTGTTTTGCCACAATGAATTAAAATACTTACAAAATGATACTTTGTAATTTAACATAAGACAACTCACCGCATATGGGACTGACAATAGTGAGGGTGTTACCCTGCTCTGCGGCTCTAATTGCTCAGTGATTCCACCCTGTGTCAGTTACAAGGACCAAATCTTTAAAATTAAACAAATATACAGAAAACAAATTCATGATACAGAAAAATTATCATCAACACATTATCTCACCATGAATATCTTGGTCCTTGGTGGAGAGTCATTGGAATGTTAAGCACTCATCTATACAACCTGCTCCAAGGAAACCTCTATTGTGGTAGCCTTGGTAAATAGGGCCAATGGAAATGATGGTTTGGGTGGGTGGCATACAGGTGCATCCACTATGGATGTATGTGATGGAAGAGGTGGTTTGGATGGGTGGATTTTGGGTGCATCCACTAAGGATGAACCAAATAAGAAAGATGTTGGGGTTGGGAAGAAATGGACCCCCACAAGTTGTACAAGTGATGGAAACTCCCTTGGCATAGAGTAAGGTAAACCATGAGTATAGGCTAGGTGTTGAGGGAGTGGACTAGTACTATAACTAGAAAATATGTCAGCAACATGCATACATAATAATAATATTCAACTATTAGTATCAAATAGTAAAATTCAACATAAAGACAACAAAATTTATTTTTAAATGATATTTAACTCTACACATGAGATACATGTGATGCAGGTGAATTTTCTATCCCAGATGGACATTCGTCGACATCATCTAGTCCCACAACCTATAGAAATAGAAGAACGTTAAAACCTATAGGATTTCATAACATAAATAAATGACCATGGTGAATTTATCAAATGTGACACATACCTATGTATGGGGTATGCCAAATGAGGAAGTTTCCTCTACTACTTCTTTAGTGATAGATACATGCATTGATGCATCTATGGGTGTAGAGGTTCTGTTACATAGACATAAAAACTGCAAAACAACACAATGATATAATGACATAAATACAAAGAATACCATATAAATATATAGTTATGAAGAACACAAAGATGGTTAAAATACTAAGCTCCTCCATGAAGCTTTGTTGTTGACTGGTCTCCATAGGCCCATAACAGGTATGCTTGCAAATAAAGCATCTGTGAGGTTCACATGGACGACTATTATGTCCATGTTCCCTCTCCTCACTCCATTGTGTTGTACGGGGTGAAGCTCTGACCCCTCCATCAATTTCACCGGTAGGAACCTCCTATCGAGATAGTGTAACAAAGATAATTTATTTCACTAGGATCCAATTCAATGATGATATATCTAATTGTACCTCCTATAAGATCTCGGCAACAAGAGGATGTTGGGAAGGGGTCTATGCCTTCTCTTGGGGAGATGAGGTCCTAACATGGGATCATGCCTATCATGCTCTTGGTACTGTGAGAACCCTTGACCCACCCCCTAGAAGTCACTGATGTCAACATAGTTGACATGTTGGCCCAAAATAAATTCAACCCAAAATTTTCACAAAAAATATAAAGGAACCTCTATGTTATTGCAGGGAGGTTTATCAAATACCATGTACCACATATCCATCCAATTTTGACTAATTTTTGTGTTGATGCACGAGTCAGTGCAAATTCATTTCTTGGTCACATGTGGTTGTTGTTGAAATTGAGGATCAATAAAAATAGACACCATTTTTTTTTTTGATATACCCAAGTATCCAACTTGCTTTCTATCCAATCTGGTGTTGCAATACTCAAACATTCTTTCCCTATATTCAGAAATAGAAGTCAATTTCCCTTGGGTACTTGCAATGGAACTCACAATGACATCCAAAGAAGTGGCCAAGGACTCTCTTCTTGGTTATATCATACCACTTAATTGATTTACAAGTGTTATTAATATGTCCAACCCCTCATTAATGTGGGTGTTTAAGTTGAGTGGTTGTGGTTGGTTGGGGTTTTCCTCGCCTTGTTTTGTTGGTTGGAAGTTTACATCATCTACGGGTTCCATTTTATAATATATGAAACATTTTAAAAAGGAAATTTAATAAGTGTACTTATGACAAAGGTACTACAAACAACAATTTCATTTTATCCCAACAAAATCATTAACATAATTTAAAAAAAAACAAAAAAAACTATGTGTTATCTTTACAATGAACTTGGAAAAAAACTATACAAGATTAGTGAATTGTTGATATATTACATTCAAGTATTAATTATGTGTAGTGAACCTAGATAATAATTGTTCAATATCATTGGGATTTACATCCATAACCCATGACTATTTTTTTTGTATTTTTTGCAAAGCCAAGAGGAAATGACAAAAAATCAACCATACCTTTCTTGCAATGGACACGATGGAAAGATATCAGGTTTTTCTCATCCTCTATTAGTCCTTTTTTATTGCTCCAATTGGGAAAATCATGAGCACGGTGTGAAAATGAGCACAAAAAGCGCTCATGGTCCCTTAAAAATCAGGCACATCAGGAACACTAAGAATGTGCACGTGTTCTTATGACCCCAATGGGGTGAGTGCACAAAGTTGGTGAAAGAAAAAGTGGAAAGGGGGTTAGCAGGAATGTAGACTCGAAGGAACGTGTGCTCATTCTCAGGGATGCACAAACGTTCCTAACCCTATTGGTTTGGAAAGGATCGAACCTCCAGTCAGCATGCCACGTATACATGACATGCTGATTGGAGGTTCGAGCCTTGCCAAACTTGTAGGGTTAGGAACATGTGTGCAGTCCTGAGATTTTGAAAAAGCTCCTTCGAGTGCATATTCCTGCTAACCCCCTTTCCACTTTTTCTTCCACCAACTTTGTGCACTCACCCCATTAGGGTCATTATTTTACATTTTGATTTTTATTTTGTATTGATATTGAAATAACAATAATTTGATGATAATTATCATCAACTAAGACGAATGTTAGTCTATCAAAATTTAAAAGGATGTGATAATTAATTGTTTTTTTTTTTAATTTTGTTATGACCAAAAATTTTGCATACAACAAGTTATGAATATCATTAAGGTAGAAAATATTGTAGAATTTAGTCCTAATGTGCACATCACAAATTTCAAAAAGAAATTTATTTCTATCCTCTATTTTTTCATATTTTTCATATTAAAAATTCTTTATTCCCATGTGGTTTCATGTCTTGTCCAACAAGCACAATTTGACTATGAAGTATGAGATTTAGTTCATATTTTAGCAATGATAATTTTATTCCTTAAACTAGCAATAGAAGAAATATAGTTTTGATCATGTAACTTAGGGTTAAAGGTCTCTTTAGTACATTATCTTTCTCTTATTATATATCTCTTCATAGCACCCTACTTAATATTTAAACATAGTTGTGTTAGTGCTTCAAAATAGATCCCACAAAGCTTGTAGGACTTAACCAAGTCCCATGACATGATTTCTAATTTGAATCATGAATAAATTCCATGAATCTCAACCATTACAAATTATTTCTTCCCATGGTGTTTTATGTATTTTCCAACACCCAATTTGACTATGAAGCATGAGATTTAGTTCATATTTTAGAAACGGACATTTTATTCCTTAAACTAGAAATAGAAGAAAGATAGTTTTGATCTTATGACTTAGGTTTAAAGTTATCTGTATAGTACATTATCTTTCTCTTCTTCTATATATCTTCATGGTACCCTAATTTATGTTTAAATCCAATTGTTCTAGTGCTTCAAAATATATCCCAAAAGGCTTGTAGGAATTAAGAGAGTCCCATGATTTATGATTTGAATCATGAATAAATTCTAAGAATGTTACCCTAGTTAATTAAATTAATATATTGATATTAATAATTAGTAGTAGTAAATTATTGTTATTATTATTCTTCCCTTAAAATAAATTGTAATTCACTAATTAATTTTTAGTTATTCAATAACACTAAACACACCCATTCCCCCATATGGTATGTTAGGGATTCAACTGGTAGCCAATCCAGGACCCATCCAACACATGGCTAGCCCATGCTTCACTCAGTCAATGACATCAGATCACACGCAAGTGGAGGATGCACATGAGAGTAGGTTTAGTGCCAAGGATATGGGTTTTAATGAAGAGTTTATTACTAGTTATGGTGATTAATATTGAACTCTTCCACCAACATTTCAACATTGATATGACTTTGCTCAATCATAAATTCCATAATTTTATAAGGAGGGTCATCTCAACTAACTTGCAAAGCCAAGAATGTCGAATGTCAAGTACCGACTCGTCGACTTAGTATCATTTCTTATCATGAGCATACTGAAAGGTTGTTTCTTCAAAACATGATAAGGGGGATATATTCTCTCCCCTATGTGTCTACTTTGTTGTTTCCCTCTACCAGAATTTCCACCTACAATCAACTCTCACCTCCCTATCATTTAACTTTGACTTCCTGCATTTCTCTATGTCTCTTGGATGCGAGCATCGTCGGACTATCATCAGATTCACATGGCTTAACATGACCCCTCTAGGTCTTGCAATTCAATTGTATAACCTATCAACACTAGGGTGCAGCAGAAAGTGCATGCCTCAACCAATGAGTTATGGGAGAAAAATCCTTGCCTTAGTAGAGATGAAATTTAGAATTTTGAGAATGCCATATGATTGGAAATGGGAACTATCCATGACTGGGAAATAGATGTATAATTGAGAAATTGGATCCCTAAACTAGGAATCTCTAAAGCACAAGATACCAAGCATTGGAAAATGGTTGATCTATATTGGCACATCAAGACACTCGTAGGGAATATCTTGCAATAATGGGACAAGGCATGTGAGAAAGTTATCTTGTAGTTGGATGAAATAATGTTCCAACTCAAAGATATCATCTCAAGGCTTCCTCCTCAAGTTTATCAAGACGTTTCTCAACCTCATTGCATTCCCCAACCTATGACTAATGGGAAAACTTCAGGGCCAAGTGACACCCCTCTAAATTAAATTTATGTATGTTGGAATTTTTTATTATCCTGTACATGTTTCCTAGATGTTGATATTATCATTGTATCAAGAATATTAGAAATATAGACTGGATCAACAATATCACTAGTATAATTAGATTTCATAATCTTGATTAAACTCTATGGACAACTGACTTATAGATATTTTGTTGGTCTGGTTTCCCCAGTAGTAGGTTAACAATTAAGTGTACTTTGTACAATTTATCTTTACTATGATCAATAGAAATAGACCTATTTTCTAACAAAAACAAATAATAAGCACACCCATTACTTTATAGTAAAGTAATTTTCCTCCAAATTAATTGATCTAGATTGGATTGAGATTGAAATGAAAGAACACGATAATATAGATATAACCTAAGGATGATCTTAAAAGTAGATTATTATAGTGAAATATACATTATATCAATGAATAAAGTAGTAACAAGAACATTGCAACATACATAGCAATGAAAAAATGGTTAGGATGGTGTTATTGTATCTCTGTGAATAAATGTACTAGATACATTCATCAACCAAATCCTTCTAAAAAGGCAATGAAAGTATGTTATATCATAAATTTTAAAATTACTAAGAGGAAAACATCCTAAAAGTCCTAAAACCCTAACTCTAGGTGCTTATATGATGAAAGGAATATGAATCCTAGGGAACTTAGTTGAATGTTAACTTATGAGGCCATAAATTTTTCATATGAACTCCATTTGAGGAATTCTTTATACCATTTCAAATATATTTATGAAGTTATATAAATGGATATTCCAAATTAAAGTAAGTTAAAGAATTATCATCTAGTCTTTAGAGAAACCCCAAAAACATTTCTCAGGGCTTGGAAAATGTGTCAAAAGATCAATACCTAAAAAAGCATATGAAGTGTGGGATTCAAAAATTATGGTAGATATGAAATGTCTCAAAACCATGTATATATGGTGGCAAGCACAAGTTACCTCCTATATCATTAACCTCCTTTAACCCCTTTAATTGTTTCATTACACCCATTGTCCTATTCTATGCCCATCCAAATTAATGCATTTCCATGAGTGTAGGGTAGAATGGTGTGATAGTTAGTTTCTATTCATTATAACCACTATGATTCTTTATTCCATAAGTATTTTTCTATTTACACATAAATTTCCCTCCATTTTCATTCATGACCAAAGCACCTCTGCATATATTGATGTTATGTGTGGGTTTTCTCAATTCTCATGCCAAATTATGCATATATTGTATTTCATAAATCTTATGCACTTACCTTGTTATCATATTATTATAATATATCTATTGATTAAATGTCTTCCAAGGAATAAAGATTGCAATATAGTTTTAAGTAGATGAGAAGAGAGGAGGAATGTTGGAGAAGAAAACAAATTCAAAAGTCAATGAGGCGGAACATAAATGAGTTGTAATTACATACTTTATGAATGTTATATAATATTGGAACATATATATTTATATTATTAAATGTTTCCATTATAATTTTAATCATATATGTGTGTGTGTGTGTGTTTTTTGGGGAAGGGGGGAAGAGTTTCATGAAAAAAAGTTGCAGAGTTTTTAATGGCATAACAAAATAAGAGAAAACATTTGTAAGGGAGGGTCAAATTATTGAAAGTAGATTAAATTCAACAAATCTCAATGGGATTTTTTCTACAAATATTAGAGGTATGATTTATCATTCTTTTTTAATGAATGTTTAAGAGTATATTACAATATTAACCAAATAGAACAATATACTAGATTTTACATGGTACTTATTCTTTCTATAGCATGCATATTAATGTTGAGCATAAGAAATATAAATGGTGATAACAATTAATAATTGGATATCTTTCACAATTATGAGTTTGAAATTTTTTTTTACACGATTTTATAATTCAATACATACAATGTTGAATGAAACACTATTAACATACCCATAATGCTAATATGAGACTATTAGCTCATTGTACTCATGACACTAATATGACCCAAATATTACATTTTTTCATGCAATGTGAAAATGATGAAGAAAATGATGTAGCATCCATATGTTCAATCCAAAAATGACTCTATATAAATACACATGAGACAAACTAGGTAGCTAATGAGACATGGTGAATACTCGTATGTGTCAGCAATAACAACGCAATATTAAAAAAAAAGGACTTTTGACAATGATAACATGAAACGAAAGGACTTTTAGTGGTATAAATAGAATGGAACGATAATTCTAATGATAGCAAATATAATGAAAAGGGACTTCTAATGATGCAATAATGACATTGTTCACACTTTTGATGAAAATAATGATGCAAAGTGAAAAGTGTCACACAAAAAACAACACAATTTTAAATTAAGTAGACATTTTAAATTTAAATCATGATTCTTGTACAATGCAAATTTTGATACCCGTGAATGCATCACAATTCACATTGTGAAATCAATAATAATAATAATAATAATATTGAAAATAATCTAATACACTTTCAAGAAACACCAATTTCAACTCTATTGTATTGTATTTTAGTAGTACTTAAAACTCTTTTAGTAAATGCTTGAATGAAATAGGACACTTTGATGACCTTAATAGGTGATTGGGTTTCCTTAAAAATAATTTCAAATAATTTCCTTGACATTAATAAAACATCGATTCACTAGTTCCTTCTATTTCCTTATAATTCCCTCTTTTCCTTTTCTAAAGAATAATTTGCACTTCCAAGCCTTTGCACAATTATCTTAGTTCTACATAATCAAAATTTGAAGGATTTTTTTCATATAGAAAATATTTATTTTAGCTTCCCAAATTCTCAATAAAATTTGTCCTATGTTCAAACTCTTTTCCCCATTAATCAATGACAACTTGTTTTGCATAAGTTTCCATTGAGAAATAACACTATCTAACATCTCTCAAATTCTCAAATCTCTTATCAAACAGATATCCATTTGACCTTTTCTCTTCATCCCAACCCTAATTTTCAAGAGTTATTTTTATTATCTACACCTTAAGAATTGTCATGAAAAAATTAGAAAAATATGCTAAATGCACCATTGTTGGATCCTATCAAATAGATATTCAATTCACCCCTTATCTTCATCCCATCCCTAATATTCAAGAGGTGCCCTAATTGTCTACACCTTAAGAATTGTCACGAACAAATTAGAAAAAAATCACTAAATGCACCATTAATGAATCCTAAACATCATACTACATGTATAAATGCTTAAATTAACCTCTTAAACCTTTAAATACCACTTAAACTAACCTATTAAGCCTTTAAACACTACTTAGCAGCTAGCTTTTACACGTAAGGAAGAATTATTCAAAATCTAGTTCATAAACACTATAAATGTGTATAAAGGGGCTTAGGAAAATTCATGCAGTTCTTACTTAATGGAAAGATTGCTTTGAAATTGTATAGGTGTTATTTATTTTTTCTTTAAATTGTACAAAAACCACTCCAATTATATTTTCAAATGGCCAACAAAAAGTTGTGGAGGAATTCGAAGATGAGGTACAATTTTTAAATTTGATAGTATGATATGATATAATATATAATATGTTTTTGTTAAAAATTGTAATGATCATGTGTAGAAATTCAAAGGAATATTAATATGGGGTCGATGAATTCATAGAGGTTGTTACAAGGCATTCAAGCAATAAGAAGAACAAAGGTGATGCAAAGTTATATTACTCAAGTTTGATGAATTAGAGGACCATTCATGGTGCATGGTATTGATTTATATGATTTTTTTTTTTTACATAGACAAGGGGATCTTGGTAAAGTATATTTCCAATATGTTGAATTATGTTTTAAATTATAAGTTAAATAATATTAATATTATATTTCCAATATGTTGAATTATGTTTTAAATTATAAGTTAAATAATATTATTGAAATTGTATTTAAATACAATTGTTATAGATATAATTGTTATAAATATAACATTGATTGTTTTGTATCCTTCCTTTATATATATTTATATATATATATATATATATATATATATATATATATAATGTGTGAGAGACACTAAGGAAATAAGACATGTAAAGTACCTCAATAAATTTCACATCTAGTAATATTGTGCATGCTTATTATACTATACATACAACATTGCTTATTATATTATAGATACAACATTGTTAGAGGGTCAGATATATGAAAACAAGTCATTGACATTTCATAAATGTTGATATATGTATAGTGTGTATCATGCATATGTCATGTTGGTTATGAATTATTTTATGCTAAATCAAAGGGTATTAAGAGTGGTGAATTTTTGTTCCTATTCATTGTATCTCTATATAAAGGAACAAGATAGAAAAAGCTAATTCAATATCCTATATTGAACATGTGTGTTTTATAGAGAACATATAGAAAATAAACCATCATGATCAAAGATATGTTGATGGTGACAATATAAATGGGAATGTTTGGAGGTTTTATTAATAGTTTTCATAGTACTAATAGGAAATAAAATGTTGCATGAGAGTGTGTACCTAGTCATTCTCCATGGGTTATAATTAGCCCTAGATTGTTAATTTAACTCTTAGCCTCTATTGGCAGATCGAGGTGAAAAACACCCATGAATTAGGGAGAAAGAGGATCAATTTCAGTCATAGTGATGATAGGTGTGTTGATATGAATAGATCATGCGTTGAAAAAATGTAATGACATGAGAGACTTGCATGACTGTTCTTTAGAAATTCATGCAGAGTATGGCACCACAGACATAAAAAAAATCCCACAAGTCCCACAACTATGGGGGGTCCAAAACATTGGTTTAAACCCTTTATTAGGTTGGTTTTGCAACCTACAAGACAACAGTGATAAGAGAAGAGGATCCACAATCCTAAAAGGGAAGAATTTTTAGTTAGAACACTGGTGTAGTTGCTAATATTTTGTCTCTTATACCACTTTGGTGAGCAAAAAATATAATTTGAGTGCTACATAGGATGAGATGGCACCAAAGTCAATTTTTTATAATGTTAGTATTGAACCATGTTGGCACAGGGGTAGACCCAGGCTTCAACACTTCAATAGCACACCAACAAAACCCTAATTACCGACCCTTTCGACAACACCTGCGAAGCAGATGAAGTCTCACCCGAGGTAGAGGCAGGGGTGGTTGTAGGAATCAAGTGTCTACAACCTATCTGGGACACAGATCTATGATCATAGTACTTAACAGAGCACTTAGCAGTTAATATTCATCAATATTTAACCCTTATTCACATCGCAGATCCAAACTCTAATTACAGAACAATGCAGTATTCAATAAGATCTAACAAATCCAAGCACTTAGCATATATAAATAGATCAGATCTAGCATTCATTCACTAAGCACTAAGCTGCTATATAAAATGCATCTAACAAACAAATCACATCACTAAGCATAAATCACAACAATCACATGACAACCATAAAGCACAAAGCAGCCACAACACAGGATATACTCAATGTAACATCCCCCATCCCGACTGATGTTCTTTAAGTGTTGAATACTCATAAAAATTATAAATTTATACTAACTAATTCCTATATAGCTTATCAACTACGAATTTCAACCATATTTAACTATTATTTGTTACCACTATTTAAATGCATCTACAACATGTAAAAAAAAAATGAATTCAGTTTAATAATTCAACACAACAACATATAAATCATTCCCAAATACACATAGTTCATGAACAACAATTTAACTCATAAATACAACACATAAACATATAAAACACTTGTATTTTAATTATGTTGTGCAACCAGCTTCGTGGGAAGAATGTTCCACCCAACCATAGACTTGTTCTTCCAAATATCAACAAAAAGTCACCCCCAAGCTAGAGCTAGCAATCCACAAAAGAGGGTGGTGTCTCACTATCCACTCACAGCTCAGAAAACCCACAACCCACTGGTATTCTCCTATAATTATCCTGATTTTCCATGGAATGCACCCCTTCACTGATATCAATCCCTTAGGCATCCCATTTGTTTATCAAGGTCTCTTTAGCATAGGTAACCATGAATCTCTTTGTTGGCAATTCAAGGGAACTCACTGCTAGGAAAACTACCAACAAAAACAATAGCAAACACTTATTATTATAATGAAACTCACATAGGAGTTCACTCTTTAGGCCTAAAACCTTTATCCTCAATCTTCAACTCCAAAACACTCCAAAAATGCTCCAACATGCTCTAGTCACCCTCCATGGGTGCTCCAACTTCAAGCCCTTCTTTTTTGCTCTTCCCTTGTTGTTCATGTCAAAAAAATGATTGTCTAAAACTATTGTAGTTTCTCATACGAATTTCCTCCCTTTGGATTGCTTTCTTGACTCACACACTTCCCCAATATGATTGTACTCATCCCCCATGCTTAGAATAACTATGGGATGTGACTTCTCACACCCACCCTCTTACATGCATTCAATGATTGGCTTTGGGGACACTCAATAAAAAACTAGAGTTTAATACATAGTCATAATAAAATTTCAAAATGTGGGTGTAGTTAATAGACATTGGTAATTCCCCCTTGGACCCCTCTTAAAGATTCTCTTAGACTCTCCCCTATCTTGTGGATTAATTCATCCCCCATATTTTTCCATGTTTCCTTAGTAGTTGTCATCACATTTTATTAATTCAAATTAGAAATACATTTCGCATATACATCACTTGGTCATGGCCACATATTAAATATACATAAGAATTAATTAAACTGGGGATTATAGTGTGGACGTTAAATTTTCCCTCCCCCTAAATTTTGCATCGTGCTCAATGAACACTATGCCGATATACATGCACAAATTTACATTACAATAATAAAAAATAAAATTTCTGCAATTTTACAACTCTAGTAGCGCAGTTCCAACCAAAATATTGTATTCCTCTCAACCCACTGAACCAACAAATGCACCATTCGTTTATCAGGGATAACCCAAGGAATGTACCATTCACTTATCAAGGATAACCCAAGGAATGTTCCATTCTTTTATCAACTCCTCTAGTACAGGTTGTCTAGAACTTTGAGATGTGGTTCTAGAGCTTTGGTTGCTCAAAATGGAGTCTGTCATTTTGTTTTCTTCAAAATTGTCAAACATTTGTGGGTATTATTCCCACATGTTTTATTATTTCTCCCATATAACATCTTTGGGATCATAGCATGTCCATTGAGCCTTTACCATCCCTATGGAATTTTTCCTGAGCAGTTTGACTTTTTTATTCAGGATGCATACTAGTTCCACCTGGAAACCTCTTTTGTGCTCCACTTAGATCAGGTTCCAATAAATTATGTCTTTAGGGTCAGGCACATATTTCTTTAATAATGACAAATGAAACACATTATGCACTCTTATGGATGCATGAAATTATATAATGTATGCAGCTAGCCCTATCTTTTCTAACATTTCAAAAGGTCCACAATATCTTGCTTCTAACATTATGTAACTTCCTAATCTTAGTGAACTTCTTTTCTCCTTCACTTTTAAAAACACGTGTTCACCCACTTTGAAATCTCTAAACACTATGTTATTTTATGCATATCTTTTCTTCCTATCCTCGGTAGCCTTTAAATTCCATTTGATCTTTTCCATATGATTTTCCATTTCCTTCAACAAATATGTCCCAATAATTTTTGTGTTTTCTACACTTCCTGCAATACAATGCTTCAAATTGGCTCATTTTCAATGAGTCTTGATACCCATTATTGTAAAAACATTCTACTAAGTGGATATAATATTCCCACTTTGATGGTTGTTCCATCACATACATTCTAAGCATATCCTTAATTGTTGTATCAGTCCTTTCTATTTTCCCATCTGACTCTGGGTGATACATTGTACTAAGATTTATATTTTTCCGAAAGCCTTTTGAATAAACCATTCCAAAAGTTGGAAGTGAACTTTGGGTCTCTATCTAAAACTATTTCCTTAGGAACTCCATGTATCCTGACAACTTATTTCATATATATTTATGCAATATGTGTTTCCTTATGTGTTGTTGTCATTTGAATAAAATGTGTTTCCTTAGTTAATTCATCTACCACTACCATGATGAAATTATGTTGCTTCATTGCTTTGGGTAGTTTAGTAATAAAATACATTGTGACAACCTCCCACTTCATGGAATGGGAAATGGATGCAATAACCCAACTGTATTCCTATGCTTTGTCTTAACCTTTTGACATTCTATACATATGGAAATGTAATTATCCACTTCTTTCCTCATTGCAGGCCAAAAATACTGGATTCTTACAAATGCAGTTGTTTTATGATATCTCGGGTGCCCAACATATGGCACATTATGCATTTAATTTATCACTACATTTTTAATCTCATTGGAATTTGACACATATACTTTTCCCTTCTAGATGAGAATTCCATCTTCTTTCAGCTCATAAGAATTAAAATTCTACTGAAAAATTCCTTTTTGTAATGCTTCTTTTATTTTTAAATATTATTGATCTAGATTTTTTGCTACAATAATTTCATCTTTGATATCATTCATGTACATGATGATGGATGAAATATGAACTTCATGAGCTCTCTTACTGAGTGCGTCAACCACTTTATTTTCTTGTCCTTTTATATACTTAATCTCAAAGTCATATTCACTGAGAAATTCAAGCCATCCTGTTTGTATGGCATTTAGTGTTGGTTGTCAAAAAAAATGATTTAGACCACAGAGGCCTATCCTTAGCTCAAATTTCTTCTTCATGAGGTAATGTCTCCATATTTTCAATGCATGTAAAATTGTTGCTAATTCTAAGTCATGTGTAGCATAATTCTTCTCATGCTCTTTTAATGTTTTGGACTAATAGCATGACACATTATATTTTTAACTGGTGACTCCCCAAATCCCTTACTTCCATGAGTCAATTCACACAACAAAATATTCATCCAGATATGAAATCTTCAAGATTGGTACACTTGTAAAAATATCCTTCAACTACTAAATCTCTCTTCACACTTGGGAGTCCATTCAAATTTCACTCCCTTCTTTTGCAAAGAAGTGATTGGACTTGCAATCTTTGAAAATAATTTTATGAATCTTCATTAATAACTGGAAAGGCCCGTGAATGATCTAACCTCTATCACATTTCTTGGTGTTGGTCATCCTCTAGCGTCTATCTTCTCAAGATCCATTGTTATCCCTTATGTTGAAATTATGTTCCCCAAGTAGTGAATCTTCTTTGATAAAAGATACACTTACTTCACTTAGCATACAATTTATGCTCCCTTAAAACTTGTAAAACCATTCTTAAATGTTTCTCATGTTCCTCTTATGACTTAGATTATATGAATACATCATCCAGGAACACAAATACAAACTTGTGAAGGTATTCCCTGAACACTCCATTCATCGAGTACATAAAAGTGGTCAAGGAATTTGATAGTCCAAATGGTACTATTGTGAATTCATAATGCCTATATCTTGTCATGAATGTTTTTTTGTTGATTTATTCTTCCTTTATCCTCACTTGATGATAGTCTGATCTCAAGTCAATCTTGGAAAATATCCTTGCACCTTTCCGATGATCAAACAAATCATCAATTCTTTGTAAAGGATATGCGTTATTTATGGTGAACGTATTCAGTTGTATGAAATCAATACACAGGCTTAAGATTCCATATTTATTCTTCACAAAAAGAAATCGGGCTCCCCAAGATGACACACTTGGGCGTACATACCCCTTCTTTAACAACTCTTCAAGATGCATTTACAACTCTTTCAACTCCAGTGTACCCATTCTATAAGGTGTCTTAGACATTGGGCAACTTCTGGCACCAAATTGATAGAGAAATCGATGTCTCTCTTTGGTGGAAGTCTTGGGATTTCTGTAAAAACATCTTCAAAATCCCTCAAGAGTGGATGGTATTCAATGCTTGCCACTTTATCTTTGACTACCTCTTCCATATGGGCTTCAAAAATCTGACATCCCTTCCTGAAACTATTTTTCAATTGCATAGCTGAAATCTCTCTAACAACTACATCTCTTGGAATGCCTTGAATCTTTCCTTGCTTCCCTTCCTCATCAAGACATGTGATTGTATTTTTGTAACATTCTAGGAAATCTTGGTGTTTTTTCAACCAATCCATGCCAATTAGACAATCATATGAACCCAATGGTATGATTTTTACATCTACCTTTTTGTTGAGTCCATTCATGTCTATTGCACATTATTTAACTAGTTCATTGATATTCCTCTTAGCCCCAGTGGCTAATTGAACTAACCGAGATTTCCTATGCTTACTCTTTGCAATTGAAATATTTCAACAATGTTAGAGTTTATGTAACTATTTCTATCTCTAGAATCAATTAAAATTGCTATGAGTTGGTTATCAATATTACCTTACACTTCAATCATGGGGGATTGATATGTTCAAGGCTACACAAATCCTTGGCATGTTTCCTCTCATGTATTCGATTTTTTTATCCTCCTAAATGTTGTGGATAGTCCTCATTCTTTCTCCTTTGTTAGGCCAGTCCCTATATAAGTGATTTCCCTCACATTCCCAACATTGTACATGTTGTTTCCTTGGCATTTTCCCAAATGAATCTATTGTCTTGTGCTCATTTTAGGTTGAATGGCCTTGTTGATTTGATTGGGATTTATTTTTGAAAAATGGTGTCTTTAAACCTTTCTACGTTTGATCCTTTTTCACTTTCATCTTGTCATTCCAAGCTTTTTGGGAAAATGACCTTCCTCTGCTCTGGTCATAAAGATGTTTTTCTATCCTTATGGCTTCCTCCAAATACTTGGGGTTATCATATTGTATCTTGTCACTATATAAATAATTTAACCCACTTAGAAACCTTTGGATTTTAAATTTATCATCCTTTATTATGTCAACATACTTCAACAATTCAAAGAATATCTTCTCATATTTGTCCATTGTCATTATTCCCAACTTAAGTTCAAATAACTTTTTCATCTTCACTTAATAACAATGTTCATAAAAACATTTCTCTTTGAAATATCCTTTTAACTACCTCCATGAGATCCTCTTCTCATAAAGGTGATTGGCTTACTCAAGTTGATCCCACCACATGGATTTCTTTCCTTGCAAGTGGTAGGTTGCAATTCTAGATTCTACCCTTGAGGGATAATTATGTAGCTAGAAATATTTCTTCAATTCTAACAAGAATGACTCGACCTCTTCCCATTTCAGGTTCTCACCATTGAAATTTGGTTTCTTGATCTTCTTGAGTTCACCTTGCAAGATATCTACCTCGGGACTTCTTCTTTGTATCCTAACAGAAGACACACTTGGGATAATCTCTGGACCTAAAATTGCATGAGTTCTTCTAGTGAATTTCCTTAGAGAATGATGGCACCTTCTCATGCTTCTTTATTTCCTTCCATTCCCATGATCATCCATTTTTCTTTGGGATCTAGATGTTTTCACTTGTATAGCACTAGTTTCTTGTGTTGAACATTTGGTTGTCACTGATGTCAACCCTAGAAAAAGTCCTTAAAAGTGATGGGTCTATTTGAAGGAATATCCAAAGTGGTCCCCTTATGGAATAGCTCTAAGAATTTCCCTCATGGGAAGATGCTTTGAATAATACTACAAGAATAAATGGTGGTCAAGAAAATAAGTTACAATGTATGGTCAAAGAAACCCTCAGAATATGGTTAGGAAGCCCCAGAGGTGTGGTCATGAAGCCCAAAGTTGATTAGAGGGAAAGAGTATGAAGGACATTGAAAATACATGAAAAAATATTATATATGTATAATCCTCATCATTTTATTTCCAACTGTATGTGGTACATGACGTAGTTCCTCAAGGTTGATAAGTTATTCCCTCTTACAAATGATGCCCCTAAAGTATGGTTAAAAAGCGCCTAAACGGTTGCAAAAAGAAGTTATAAGTTAGCGCCAAAATCACAAAAAGGAGAAAAAATATTGCAACAAGTTACAGGTTGGCCCTAAATTCAACAAAAGGAGGTACTTGGTATATTATAAATACCCATCAAGAGCCTCTCATTTGATAATTAAGCAAGTGGAAGAAAGAAAGAAAGTATGTGATCTCTTGGTGAAACTGAAGTAGCAGAGGAGTGCAAAGGAAGGAAGTCTTGGAGACACAAATGTGAGAAGGATTTATGGTAGCCTTAATTGAGTAGACCCACACAGGTCATGTATAGAGTGTCTCGTGAGGCCCCCACAAGATGCACAGGACTCGTCATGCAAGGCCTTGCTAGTTGCCTACTCCAGTCCAGCGATGTTGAGGAAAGTTTGAATAATGTTCTCATCTCTTGATGTCAAAGTCAAGAAATATTTGATGTTTTGAGATCTAATGCACCATGTTATTTACAAGATAAAAGGTATGGTTTTATATAGGTTTTTATGTGCACATTATTTGAGGCATATATTGGATGGTTTGGAACATTCTTAAGGCATGTTTTGGCACATGTTTAAATCTTGTATCTTGGATATTTTGGCACATGGTTTGAGGTGTATCTTGGAGATGTTGGTAAATGCTTGAGACATAATTTGGAGGTTATGGAATATTCTTTGAGGCATACCTTGGAGGGTTTGACACATTTTTTATGCATATTTGGAACATGCTTGAGGCATGTATTTAATGTTCTTGGCACATGGTTGATTCATATATTGATTGTTATGGTGCATTGTTTGAGGCATATAATGGATGTTTTGACACATGCTTGAGGAATATTTTGATACATGGTTTGATTCATATATTGATGATACTGGGAATATGATTTGGAGGATGTTATTGGTGATCCTTGCATAATATTTATGTGGTTGAAATAGTGTTTATGATGATGATGTATCAGTATCAATGACAGTAATGGTGATAGGTTGATGATGATGATATATCGGTATCAGTGATAGTTACAATGACAGTTTGAGTCCATTATTTATATTTCCAGGAGGTTAGGTGGTTCATGGGAATATTTGTGTCTTCAGATAGTAGGTTGGTGCTTGTAGGGTATTTTCATCTTTATTTGAGTTGTTTCTCGTAAAACTAGGGGTTTCAAGCCTCCTTCCATGTGGTGTTGGAGAATCTAGAGAGTTGGAGCTTCCTTCAGGTTGGAGCCTGTAAACTAGGGGGTTGGAGCCTCCTTCCAGTTGGTGCTGGAGAATTTAGCAAGTTGTAGCTTCCTTCATTTTAGAGCATATAAATACAAGGTTGGTGACTCCTTACATTTGGTGTTGGAGAATCTTGGAAGTTGGTGATTCCTCTGGATGTGATATTCAAGATATGTATTAAAAAACATTATGTGATTTTCTCCCATTTGGGTATCCACGTAAACTCTTGTGTACTGTGTATTTTTGGTTATATGTTGATGATATATTGAATGCAATCATATGTTATAAATTATTGATAACTCAATGTTTACATGTTATGGTTAAAAATGGCAAAAAGTGATCAATACAGNTGGTGAATATTCCAACAAATTGCTTGGTTCTAGAATCCTTGTTAATTTTCTTATGAAATATATTCAAAATTTGAAGTATCACTTCCTGATCCTTTATAATCCTTTCATTATATACTCTATAGCTCTACAATTCACTATGCAGGATTCCCATAGTTACAGGCTCCTGCCTGCCTCTTCTTCCATTAGACTTTGTCTCAACATTTCCCATGTTGACATGTAGACCTAAAATTTCTTCCTAATTTTTGTAATATCCCAAAGAATCTTTCATAACTCCAATCCTCATATAAGAACCAAAGATTTTTTCTTGTACCTCTAAATCTACAATAAATGTGCATGTAATAATTAATATTAGACATGCATAACATAAAACATTTCATCAATTAGAAGATAGGTTATTATTCTCATAAAATTATTAATAACACGATGAACTAATTCAAAATATGATTCCTTAGATTCATTATTCTCTGAAACAAATTTCCAATGGTTGTACTCATGCCTCAATCTAAGTTATGAGTGAAAATTTACAACATTTACATGTTGCAATTTTCCACCCACTTACTACTACAAAAACCTCTTTAATAATTTCTGAGAAATTTTAGTTCCCAATTCAAAATTTTGGACTGATATATGTCTCATCCTCCTCAAAAAATTTCCATCAACTATTTATTTTCTCAAATCCGAGCCCCTAGCTGAAAGTTGTGGTCTAGAGAAGGTTTGATTGTTTTCCCAATTCATCCATGTATGCTACAAGTGTCTTATTTCTCTTCCTTCTCATTTTTACATACCAAGATTCCAAATCTAGCTCCATGGTTGTATTCTATGGATCATAAACTTTCCATATATTTCTCATGTGCCCCAAACAAACTTTTGAGCAAGGAGTTATGTCCTATGGTAGTAATTTGATGTCAACATTTTACCTTAATAGTTTCAGCTATAAATTTCTCATACAATCTTTGTTTTGTTCCTAGAGTAGCTTATTGGATAGATTTATCCAAGTTCTTTTACTTAAGCTACATAGATAGAGTGTATATAGGTAAACTCTATTCTTGTGGTTTTTTATTTTCTTAAAACGTCATTTAGGGCCTCAAAATCACCCCACAATTTCATGACCTTCAAAATCCTGAAAAATTCATAGAAAATTTGTTGTTTTACTACTATAAAAGCCTTTAAAACTAATCTATATATTTCAAAATCAAGTGAGATTGCATCCGTTGATCTGCCTAAAATTCCTTACTACTGACCCATATGTCAGTCGTATACCCCTTTTCCTTTGGGAATCAATTACAACACATCTCTAAACCGTTGACCCGACCATCAACCATCTGTTGTCGATAATTTCTTTTCGGATAAATGAAACACCTTACCAACTCGTTTGAACCAACCATTTTCCATTGGCCATCCATGTTGACTACGAAAACACTTCAACAATTCAACCAACCTGACCATCCTCTATTGGCCATTTCTTGGCCGACATGGAAACTGCTAACGTGGCATGACACATGGATATTGATGTGGCATGTAACGTAAAATATAACATGAAACTCTAGATAATGCAGCATGACACATGGATGTTGATGTGGAATAACACATCATCACCCTATTTTATCCATTGGCCATTGGTCGTTTATTTTGGATGAACTGAACACCTTCCTGAATATATTGGCACCCAACCATCGATCATCGAGGATTAACTCTTTCTATTTCTTGATAGAAATACTTCACCGAATTGGATGAAACCCAACCATAAACCATATGTGACTTCCTTTGGACGCACTCACACATTTCTAAATTGGTTGGCCATCGATCATTGGCCATCGACAATTTCTGTTGGTGAAAAAACACTTCGCCAATCCAGTCAACCCAACCATCAACCATTGACAATTTCCATTAGAGACCAAACACTTTTCCAATCCAGCTGACCTGACCATCGACCATCAGTGATTTCTATTGGAAACCAAATACTTCTCCAATCTGATTGACCCAACCATTGGTCATTTTCCATCGATGATTTTTGTTGGAAACCAAACACTTCACTAATCTATCTGACCCGATCATCGATCATCGACTATCGGCGATTTCATTTGTCCAACTCCAACACTTAGAGAATTTTCAACCAATCTTCAATTAATATGGATCATTGATATATTATTCTAAATGATCTTGATTTTCAATCTGTTCCACCATATAAATGACCAAAACCGTATAAATTTTTAAATTTATCACAATGAACCTTGGTCATTGATCTCAAGACCAAACATGATCTTGGTCGTTGTTTCACTAAAATCTTCCCAATGCTACAAACGCTGTTAAAATTTGAATTTTTGACCTTCCAAGTCAAATTCAACTCAAAAATTCTATTGGTCGATGCCATTAAACTTCTCTTATATGGATATGAGGAAAATTCATCTAGAATTTGCTCATGAATTTGGGGATTTCACTAGGATTTATCTATTTTCCCCAAATTCACTCAGATTGAAATCTACAACAATGAATTACACATTTCATTCTCGTTCGCTTCCCACACAAGCCCATTGTTTGAACCAGAATCTCTTATACCATAATGTAATGTCCCCCAGCTTAGGTGAGGTTCATTACATGAAAAATACTCATAAAAAATAAAATTCTCTACTAACTAATTCTTGTAGCTTATCAACTACGAATTCCAACCACATTTAACTATTGTATGTTACCATTATTTAAATGTATCTAAAACATGTAAAAACAATATGAATTTAGTTTAACAATTCATCATAACAACATATAAATCATTCTCAAATACATAGAGTTCATGCACAACAATTTAACTCATAAATACAACACATAAACAGATAAAACACTTATCTTTTAATTGTGTTTTGCAACCATCTACTTGGGATGTAAATTCCACCCAACCATAGAATTTTTGTTCCAAACCTCAACAACAAGTCACCCCCAAGCGGGGGCTAGCAATTCACAAAAGAGGGTGGTCTCTCATTTTCCACTCATAGCTCAGAAATCCTACAATCGATTTGTATTCTCCTATAACTATCCCGACTTTCCACCAACTCTCTTCCTCTTAGACCTACCCAACCCAAGGAATATACCTCTTCATTGGTATCATTCCCTTGGGAATCCTATTCATTTATCAAGGTCTCTCTGGAAGAGGTAACCATGAATCTCTTTGTTGGGAGCTCAAGGGAACTCACTCCTAGGAAAACTACTAGAAAACAAAATAGTGAACGTGTTTTCTTACAGTGAAACTCACACAGGAGTTCACTCTTTAGGCTTGATAACCTATATCTTCAATATTCAACTCCAAAATGCTCCAAAAATTCTCTAGCATGCTCTATAATTCTCCCTCCATGGATAGTCCAACTTCAATCTCTTCTTTTCTACTCTTCCCTTGTTGTTCATGGAAAAACATCGATTGTCTAAAACTTTTGTAGATGCCCATATGAATTTCCTCCCTTTGGCTTGCTTGTTTGACTCACACTCTTCCCCAAGTTGATTGTACTCATCCCCCATGCCCCCAATAACTATGGGATGTGTGACTTCTCACAACCACCCTCTTATATGCATTCAATGATTGGCTTTGAAGACACTCAATCAAAAAATAAAGTTTAATACATAGTCATAATAAAATTCAAAAATGTGGGTGGAATTAATAGACATGGTTGATTCCCCCTTGGACCCCTCTTAGACATTCTCTTAGACCCTCCCCTCTATTTTGGATTAATACATCCCCAATATCTGTCCATGTCCCCTTAGTAGCTAGAATCACATTTTATTAATTAAAACTTAGAAATGCATTTTGCATATACATCCTTTGGTTGTGTCCACATATTAAATATGCATTAAGCATTAATTAAAATGGGGATTATAGTGGGGACATTAGAATCAATACATGTGGATTTAAAAGGGAACATTCTCACAAACATCCGTATATTGTTCATAATCCACATTGTTAAGTCACATAGATAATTATAAAAGCCACTTTTGAAGATGTTGTGTTAATACTATGAGTATGCAAGTGTGTGAATTGAACTGATGACCCTTCCAATAAGTATGGAATTTTTTGTATTTAAATAATGACCCTTGGCCATCATATCCCATTTTTCTCATGAGCTTGAAACCAATGCCTCTAGTGTTATTTTCAAAGTCACCAAGGGTCTCTTGAGGAAAAATTTTGTCATGGTGTTGGCTTCCAGAATGGTAACAAAAGTGAATTTATTAGTCTCTTGGAACACTTCTTGTAGCTCCTTTAAGGCCACTTCCTTCATTTCTAAATCCTGGTACAGTTGAGTAATCACTTTGATGAACCTCTCCTCTTGCCAATTGTCTAGTTGAGTGATTTTTTCATCCAATTACTAGTGATACAAGTTTCTCTTGTCGAATTCTTCCCTCATAGTGGTCAATTATTCCTAAGATTTGGAAAGTTATTTTTCTAGCTCATTCTTTTTTTCTCTCCAATATCAATTTTCCTCTTGGATATACATGTTGAAGTCTCTCAACTCTTATAGCTTTCCCTTGTTCAAGGATTTTCCCATGGAAGCTACTTCAAGGTATTTGATGAAACTTCCCTAATACCATTTCATCCATAAAAAATAGCCATATGGACTATATATATTCCACCAACATGGATATTCTGAAAAAAAATAATAATAATAAATAAGGTATATGCAATCAAAAATAGGCTAAGATCATGCATCTTCAACTATTTTTTGTTAACTAGTTACAATGCTTCAATAGAAAATCCAACAAATAAAATCTGAGCTAGTTGAATGCCAATCGATGGAAAGAAAGTTTGTTTTAGATTTGGTTCAAGGGATGCATACAAACCCTTGGATAGCCAATTATAACCCCAAATTCACCTCCCCCCTGCAAATAAATAAATAAATAAAATAAAAACATTACTTAAAGGAGAGGGGAATGACCCGAGTAAAACAAAAAAATTCCATTAATGATGGAAACATTCAATAGTCCACCGGGATAAACTAATTTGGAAATTTCCTACAGAAGTGTAAAATATCTTAGATGATATCCATCAATCTTCAATTTATGAGCATAATGGATGGAGGAGAATAGAGAGTTATTGGCATCCAATAAATACTAATTGAAATTGTTTTATAAGTGAATTAAGAGAATTATAAGATGAAAGTATTCATTGTAACCATGTTTGCAACTATCACTAACAATACAAACATTAAAAATCACATAGATTAAAAAATGAGATGTTCTTGGAAACCCAACCAGAAAGAAAACCACATTGATTATGAAGTTTATTTAGGAAATTGATTACTAAAGGGTATTATATACATAGATTTACTGTATTGTTACTCACTAGCAAGAAATTTGTAGATACCCATAGCTCAACAAGAATCTTTGATCATTGTGGGATAGACTCAATGTCTTGTTCTCCTCTAATCATCAAGTATATTTCTTCCTTGAGCTCTCATATCTACTAATAACCTTCTTCATTTCCTCCTCTTTATTCCATTTAATGATTGTATTCATCACAACCCTTATTTTTAATGGGTTACCTTGGAATGTCAACCATCACAATGGTTCTTTTCAACTTCCAGGAAATTTTGAACATTTTATCAATTTTCACCAAAATAATTAAATGTTTATTACAAAGTTTTTTTGGGTGATGATTCAATTCTGCCTCTGTGGGATGGAGGGTGGTTGTTGATTTAACCTTAGGTTCATAAGGTATGTGTTGTGATTTCATCCCATAGTAACTTAGGGGATGCATGACCTTTGAGGTCGTTAGTAAGACTAAGGGTTTTCTAGGTAGAAAACATGCTCTTCATGTTTGCAAATAGGGAGGGAAATTGTCCTTCTCTATAGATATAGATGAGGCTTGGGCTAAAAGATGGAAAATGTATATGAATGAGATAAAAATAATCCATGTTAGAACTAGATATGAGAAGGAATCTCTAATGTGGATAAATAATAAATATGTTATCACATCAAAACTTCTCACTTGTGACATTTCCATCACTCTTATAAAAATATGCCAATATTGGCATGCATAATGTTATCACCCAAAAGTTGATCACCTAGACCAAACAAACTAGGTTTATGAAAATATACCACTCATAGTATGGGTACCATATGTCTAAATCCCACTTTTACATCCTTTTTTACTTTTACAACCTAAGGAACCACTTTTTCTAAAGTTATTTGAATTTCATAAAGTCATAAAACACCTTTACAACCTTTTCTTCTTGAAATTATAAAATAAAAAACAAAATAAAATAAAAAAAACCTTAAAAATGATGGTTAAAATTGATATAGTCAACAATAATATTTTATTATCATGACCATGAGCTATGGGGAAAATCCCCCTAATTTGGGTCTATCGACTAGGCAGAGCCTTGACACCTTAAAAGACAAAAAATCTTCGATTATACCCCAAACCAAACAAAATATTATGATAATTAAGGTAAATGAAATAAGATTGGAATGTGTACCTTAAGTCCTTACGGTTGTTGTCAATCGCTTTTGATTGTTGTCCATTCCAATATTGTAGGCCTCCTCCCAAAGATGGCCTGAAACAATGTTACAAAACAAACTATGACATCATATGCTTGATTATCAAGATCATCTAAAGGGTTAGTTATTCATGAAAACATTCATAAACAAAAACATATAGACACAAAAATTTGGGACAATAATTTTTCTCCTTTATTAATAACAAAATTGGAAGTTACAACCTGAATTTTGTTGGCGCTGCTCCATGAACCTTGCCTGGGTTCGTATACTTTGTCTCCAAGTGCACTATTCCCAATACTATCCTCACCACCAACATTCCAATATAAGGGAAAGAGATGGATGGTATAAGGAGGATGGATGGAAGGGAAAGTTGAGGATGAAACTCAGAGCAGAATGCAAAAATCTTGGAATACAAGGGAGAAAATTTGGAAGAGTTATCTTGCGTCTAGTTTGATATCTCCAAATGACCCCCCTAGGGCCATTTTTATATGAGAAAATGATGGTTAATTCATTGCCATAATGGATACATGAGGTAAGATGGTTGAAAAACCTAAGATATCCCGTAAACTCCACCGGAAAGAGTGGATTTTATATTTTTTTGTCACTTTTTAGAGTACATGCGTGATTTTAGTTATGCAACAGAAATATGTACGCACTCTTCCCATGAAAAATGGTGTGTATGCCATACAAAAAGTATTTTTTTTGGAATAACTCCATCAAAAAGGGTTGGAAGATGTATGAATGAGTAGGCCAACATTCAAGATGCATAGTAGTGAAATTTTGAGTTATAACAGATTCCCCCTAATGTGTGAGATCAGAAGAGCAACTGATGGTCGAAATACATTACAACATATTTTAATAAAGTGGGAAAGAACTGGAGTCGAGTAAACCCAAGAGATTATCTGTGAGTGCAACATCTACAATAAAATAATAATAATCACTGAGGTGGGCATTTCCATGCTCGGGACAAGCTAAGCATGGATGCCAATCAAATACACTGCAGATCCATATCATATATATAGTAATTATGGCCACATGACCAATGTGTATGCCAATATAAAGCGTAAACACGAATAATACACAAGAGTTATAAATCTCAAAATCATCAGAAGATATACAATGTCATAGAAATCTTCAGGAGGCATGAATTCTTGTGGTTGGAGATGATATCTTCATAACTCGAGAAATATTCTCAAGATCTTCAAAAATCAGGTCGGAGTATAATAGGAGTATAAGACTCACTACTCTAAGGTATTCAAAATGTCATCGTGGAAATATTGGAGGACCTTGATCATTAGGCATTGAATTTCATTGATTATAGATATGAACTTGACAATAATATCGGGATGGATGACTCATGAAGGTCAAGATACTTATCACAGAATGGATGACTCAGGTTGAAATACTTCCCCTTGGATAAGAGAATGATAGATGAAAAGACTCAGGCAACATGTTATTGACATAAGTTCGTGGAACAAGAGGGACCACAAACTCTCCATGTGTTTGGAAGAGTAACCAAATGGAGGAGGACATAGCTCTGTATAACGAGAACAATTTCCTAAGGCCATAATAGGTCCCAATGCTTGCAGAACAAATGAAAGGACGTGCTCTGTCCAAGGGTGACTAGAATGCTTCCAACAAAAGAGATTGTTTCCTTGTCCCCTCTTTTTGGAGTATGTTATTTTTTTGTCTTTTTCACGTCTTTAACGATCTTGAAAAAAATAAAATAATGCTACGTTATAAAGGAGTAACAAGTGTTGTGGGAAAGAAAATTGGTTCCAAGAACATGGAACATATTGATGTTCAGTGAAAGGAGATGTGTGAAAGATAGGGGCACTCGGGAAAATTCCTCCATGGGTCAAGCTGTCAATTCGTGAGGGAAAAAATGCTACAAAGATTGCACCTAAGGAATGCTCTAAATGTTCATTAGTAGCAACATGAATCCAAAATTATGCCAAAGACACAAGGATGAGACATGTGATGTGATTACGGCATAACACAATTAGACTCCTTCCATGTAAAGTTTTACAATCCCAAAGAAGGTAAGCTCGACGGTTTTTCACTTTTAGAGAGTCTGAAAAACACTAAAAGAAGACTATGGAGTGATCCTTTTTGTAAGTTTAGTCTCCAGGGATTGAAAAAGAATAAAATCATACCAAGGAGAACTATTCTGGTCACTAGGGACAGAGTATTCCTTTTTCGTACTTAGTCCAGTTGGTCCATAAAAGGGTTAAACTTGTACCAAAAGGACATCTCTTCAAAACCATTTAACGAGTGTGATAGAGACAAGATCACTCGACTATATTTTAAATTTTAATGAGTCTGAAAAGATATTAACTATGGAATCACTCATCCTTCTTTGTAATTTAGTCCCCTGAGCTCGAAAAAGTATAAAACATAACTTAGGAGAACTCTCTCAGTGAGATATGTCTCTCAATAATCCAAATTTATGAGCAAACGAAATGATTAACAGACTGAATAAAATAACATAGAGATACATAGAAGAACAATACATATCCAATGAACAATAACTTCTATTGAATAAATAAAATAGGCTGAAATTGTAAAACTACAGAACTGAAAACAACTTTCTTGAATGGTGGTAGTTATCTCTAAGGAGAGATGTGGATGCTACATTCATATCTCTGAGAAAAATGATTACAATGAGGTTCCAAATGCATTTTTAACATTAATACTGAATGAAAAAACCCTATAGATCCAAAAACCTAACCCTAGGAGATGAAACACCAAAATTTATGTGGGCCCCGATGGGTAAGTTGGTACCTCAACTTCCTGGGGTCATAACTTTTGTATACGACCTTCGTTTTAGGCGCGTGATAGCCTGTTGGAAAGGTATTTTCGATAAATACACATTATTTCATCAAACTTTGACTCCATCTACAGTTTGACTGTGGAAAGCAAAAAAAACATTGTTTAGGGCCCAAAAATAGCCCTAAAAGTATAGAAATATGTACTAACATGAAAACTTCCAAAATAAGCCAGTTGGATTAGATGGGAAGCCACCAATGTCCACTTGAAATTTTTGTAGGGATTCATATAGCCTCAGAAGTGTAGAACCCACAATTACAAATAATTACAGAAGAACATGTTGAACTAAAACTATCAATATGAGCCAATTGGAATAGGTGGGTGGCCACCAATATCCACCTGCATCAGTCCTCCACTTTTAGGAAGAAATGGTCTCCATTGCATTGAGTTTCCCCATCAGGTGAGGAAAATTCTATTGAATTTGGCCCCAGATGAGCCACTTGCCTTGGTGGAGGAGTTTCCCTTCCTTGACAACTTGATAAATTTGGATCCTTTGTTAGCGAGTTCCATTGACCTGTGTGTCCACTATATGATCAGTGGATTCATGTTCCATGCAATGAGGGTTGAGCTCTATTGGTGTCAATTTTTCTATGATCTCCAACATGTCTAATAATGGTCGAAAATATGGCAAGAGGAGGTCCACATTGAACACGGCGTGTAATCCAAGGAAGGGGGGAGTGTTGAGCTCAAACGTATTGTCACCCACAACCTTGGTGATAGTGTAAGGCCAATAGCAAAGTGGACGAAGCTTATGATGGAGACTTGTAAGGCTGATTTAGATGCCACGTCTTCCTCAACAGAGTCTCTACATGACCTCCTGGTCTTAAGGATCGTTCAATATATTTCTCTTGAGATGAAGTGACTCCTTTCAAGTCCCTACTGGAATCTCCAGTTATCGATCCACAGGTCCTTTTCCGAAGATCCCCTGTGCAAACAGCACTAGGCGCGAGCTTCACCTCCTCCGAGTGACCACAACGTTATGACCAAGGGCTTAACCCAAAGTCCTTTTTGCAAATCGCACCTTCATGAGTTCATGGGTTGAACTCTCATGCCCTCCTATTGCGATCTCCTGAGACGCAATAAGTCAACGCCGGGTTGACTCCTCCCTTGACACTTTTTCACTATTCGCAACATCACAGGTTGAAGCATCAAGCCTTCATGCTCTTATCCCATGAATTCCCAAGATGAGAGAAGTCAATAGATTGTTGATTCATTTCTCTAGGTGACATGTGTTCACCTGTCAACCACACGGGCCCCACCTTGTGGTTCTGCCATGTGTTCCTTCATGCCTAGCTTTCGACACTTCGCAACTTCTGATGTCGAGAAGAGGTCCTCTCAACCTCCAAACCTATGAACATGCGATGTTTGATGACGCTCTGATCCAATGGTCCTCCCTTGACCTGGATCCAATGACTATCCTTGCTCCTCGCGATTTCGCAACTTCGCAACTTGGAGCACCCAACCTTTGGGCTCTCACCTTGCGAACCTCTGAGTTCATGAGATCCCTTGATCTCTGCCACCTGTCCTCCTCAGATGGACAGTACTGATCTCTTCGCGACTTCACTACTTCGGAAGTCAAAAGACTTCCCCCTATGACTCTTGATGTTTGAATCCCCGATATGGGCGATCTCGTGACACATGTCCTCCCTCCAACGGACGGCTTAGATTCTTTCGTGACTTCACCACTCGCAAAGTCTAGGCACTCACCTCTGTGAGTCCCAGTGCTCGAATCTCCGAAATGGATGATTTCATGACATGTGTCCTTTCATAGATGGACAGCTCAGATTCTTTCGTGAATTCGGGACTTTTGATGTCGAGTGCCCAGACTTTCATCCTCAGGACTCACGAACTCCCAAATGCTGAAATCTCTATACCAAACCTTTCGGGACTTTCACCTCTTCTTGTGAGGGTTTAAACCTCGAGCTCCTCTCGACAGATCTAATGGCTGTCGGCTATTTTGAGCAAGATCCAACGGCTCAGAATCTATTCGGCTATGTGCGCTCTTCCACTGCTCCCTAGACATGAAATCTTCAATGGTCCAGATCTCTTCGACTGAATCCAAGGGCAGTTGCGCTCCTCCTGAGCCTTTGGCACTTTTCTTCCAACCCTTGGAAGAATTCCAAATGTAAAAGGCCTTGACCTTTGTTCTCCTTTACCTACGAGCTCCATGACTTTGAGTCCTCGCCTGCGCGTATGAAAACACTACTCCTCATGAGCTTACTCCTGAATCCTTGAAGGATTCTGACTTCTGCGCTACTGCAGAGTCTTCACACACAAAGTGTTATCTCTTCTGAGCTTCTCTGAGACTCAGAACTTAAGGAACTCAGTCCATTTCCCTTCTCCCTCAGATGGAGAAACTGATGCCCTCTTGGCTATCCTTCTACTCAAGCAACCTATTGTTCAGTCCTTCAAGGTGTCCAACAACCCTGCAAAGATCCTTTAATGGATTCTTCTTCTAATTACAGAACTCAAAGAGTTCTCTCCCTGTTCCTACCTACACACTGTCTCAATGCCCTCTTGGAAGAGTGTCAATAATCCTCAGATGATTCTGACTTCTTAAGAACTCACAGCAAAGTTCTTCTTCTATGCACTCCTTGCACTAGCTCAATTACAACCTTGCAGAACTTCACAGAACTCCTCAGAGATTATGTCTGCAACTGTGTTCCACCAACACAGCCTTGCCTCCTGAGGTGTTCAACAACCTCAAATATATTCCTTTGAATTGATGATTTCATCTCTTGTGCCCGCTTGGCACGCCTTTGTCTGAATCCACAGATTTCAGAAGTGCATCTATGCACTGGTATTCAGAGACTGCAGTACTTTGTCACGCCCTCCTAGCATGAAACCACAAAGAACCTCTCAAGCCTGAAAATCAAACAAATCCCTACAAATGAAAACCTACAGCATACATCTACAACATAAATAGAACACACAAAATGTAACAACCCTACTTAAATAGATGTATAGGAATTATTAATTATAATTAATTTGATAATTAATTGTCCTAATATGGTTTTAATTAAATATTGATTAGCATTAATAATATTAATTAAATATTTATTTATTAATTAATTGTTTATAACTTTTGATTAATTAGGTGATTACATATCAC